>CABFKP010000689.1:0-12456 GCA_901779475.1 Panagrolaimus davidi
AAAAAAACTGTTGAACAAAACCATTTTGCTGAAACTCGACGCTGCCTTTAAATAAATAAAATCCAGTTTTAGCTTAGTGTAAACATGTTCTTAATTGCGACCACTTTGAATTTTATTTGCTTTGTTGGATTAGCAACAATAATTTATACTTCAATTAAATCATTTATATTTCTTAAAAATTATTAACTCTTTTGAAATGCTTATGTTTGCCTTTTTTTAAACTTATTATTTCTTCGAACAGTGAAACGGGACAACAAGTATTTTAAATTTATTTAAAAATTATTTAAAACTGATTCAAAACGGAAAAAAACTTTTTTTTCATTGACAGTATTCATTCTCATGCTTTAAAATTCCGGACTTGTTTAATCATGACTAAAATTCACATTTCTCAAGCCTAATCACAACCGTTGAGTTCAAATGTCGTCATGATTCACGCAGAGAACAAAAGACTTTTTTTTAGCTGTCATTTGAAATCAAATGAAAGCAAAAAATTACTTGTACAAAATAAATCTTTCCAAATAAATTTGATACTTTTTCTAACTTAACTTTAAAAGATCAATCAAGCGTATTTTTTTTTCAAAGTAATAACTTTAGTTTACTTGATTTTCTTCAAACATAAAAATCAGTAAAATTTTTTTTCATAATTGTCGAAAAAATTAAAACCTGTTGAATCTTGAATGCAAGGAAATATATGTAACTTTATTATTCAAAATTTACAAAGAATTCTTACAAAAACGGAAGTCTGCTACAAACAATAATCTATATTACTGTAGAAATGTGTTCAGCGCTTTTTATTTAGTAACAATAAAATTAAAACGACGTAATTACATTAATCTTTTAGCTAACGATAAACATTTGATTTTTTCTTCCTAACTCTCTTTTTGATTCACTTGTTTGTCCTGGAAAAGAAATAAAAGGCGGTTTAAAATTTAGTGACAATGTTTGAATAAGATTATCAGTAAAAGCTTGAAGTTGTTCAACAGGCCGCGAATAACCTAATTCAAGAATATAGTATATGTGTTGGTTATTCTAAAATGCTTTACGTTTTTTGTTAAAACTTGCCGATACGTGAAAGAAAATCATTTTACCATTACAAATTTTAAGCATTCTTCAACGTTGAATTCGCTTCTAATATCGCAAAATCGGAAGCTTTTTAATTTTGGTGGAAGTTTTTCTGATGCTTTTTCGTAAGAAACAAAGGAATTTGCATTAAAAAATCTAAAGAAAAGTTTTTAAATTCTGATATTGAGCTTAATTACAATCCCCTGTTATACGGTAAGAATATTACCTACATTGCAAAACTTTCAACATTAGGAAGGCAATCAAAAATATTTTCAAGTGGAACAACTTCGCCATTTTCATAGTTGATGAATGTTTTGTTTAAACTAACTAATTCAACATTCCCCCCAGAAATCAATATTTCAAATTGTTCAAGAGTAAGATTTTGATCAATAAATAACAATACTCTGATATCACAAACAGCGATTTTTGGAATTAATTCACAAATTTGATGATTTTTGGACAAAATATTAAAATCTCCGATAATCCATAAATTATTTGGAAGACTTTTTATATCAGTTTTTTGGAATTCGGTACCGTACACTCTCCAATATTTCCATCCATGATGATAATCACCATGTAAATTTTTAACAACAAAATATGGAAATTCTTGGTGTTGAAAATATTTGCAAATTTGCATTAATTTTAATGCCATTCTTGGTTTGGCATTGAATTTCATCCATTTTAGCACATCTTTTGGGAAAAAATTAATTGAAAGAACGTTCATATCTCTGATGAAATAAATAAAATAAATCAATAAACAAAAAAACGGAAAAGCAAAATTTTTTACTGCAAAAAAGATGCACCTTTTTTTTGAGAAAAGTAAACAAGGTGCGATAGCAAAAATTGTGAGTTGCATTAAAAACACAAGCTGGGTATGTATGTATGTATTTTGACAAAAAATCTCTTTTTCCTTTGCTGATTTTCAGCATCTTTTAACAACAGCAATTTTTGCTAAAAGTATACTGTAACAGTAAATTCAAATATTTTATGATCGAAAAAACAATTAAACCATAATATGACATAATTTCATTTAAAAACGCACTAAAAATTGAAACGGTTCTCTCAAACCATTTTTTTCAATGTTGTCAAACATTTGTGATTAATGATTATGAGGAGCTTTTTTTTCTGTTTCAAGGTGTTATAGACTGTCAGGTGAAATTGAAGCTTATGAATATTGAACTCTTTTGAGAAACTGAAATTTTTATATTGCTCAAAAGAAGAAATAGAACGAGCTTATGTTTTTATGCGTCAGTTAAGAAGTATGAAACATGGTTCAACAGAACAGTACAACTGTAGTGTTAAATTAAGAGTATTTGTCTGTTTTTCAAGCTTATATGATTTTTTTATTTATATTTTGAACAGTTATTTTAATGTTTTATGCTTACATTGTTTATATCTGTTTCGATCATCAGATGAAATCTTTTCTATTATTGATTTATGCAAATTTATTTTGCATATTTTTTATTTTTTTCGTATTTCTGCTATGGCAACCTACAAGATTATTTTCATTTGATAGTATTTACTCTGCTGGTCCTGCCGCAAAATTTTCATCGACATGGTTAGACATTAGAAATAGATAGTAACAGGAAAAACAAACAAGTACTTTGAATTATTGGCGGGAAAAGTTCAGATCCGAAAACAAATATAGAAAGAAACCAAAATGGTGTTGCCAATATAGCAAAAAGCTGTGTAAGAATTTTCAGAATCCATAAATGTTTGTGTTGTTATATAAAAGGGTAGCTCACCACGAAGGATGAAAGTGAGAGGAAACAGTGTTCCATCCTTATTTCTGATTCAAAAAAATCTATTTAATTTGGTTATAAAAGGTTTTCTTGTTAATAGGGAACTCACATTCTTGGCCGCTGTTGAAAAATCCGTGCTCATGTTTTCTCATAAATAATATTTCCTACCAGGTGATTATCGAGTGCTAGTAAAAGCCCTGAGCAAAAATTGCTTTTTTTGGCTGTTGTCAGTCAGTCAGTAACAAATAAAAGTCAGTAACAAATGCAAAAAAGTTTGTGGAGCCTTGAAAAAATCTAAATTAGATAAACCTGAAAATATTTTCTTCCATCTATTTGTATGCCTTCTTTTTTTTGGGATAAAACCGTTCTATCAATTTTGCAAAAATAAATCAAAATGTGAAAGACAAACGGCATAGAAATAAAAAGAGGTCAAATAAATGGATTTTGTATCCACTTATTTAGCTCATTATATTTTTGATCAGCAGAATTTGGTAGATTTGCTGAAGTAGTGCATTTTTTTTAAAAATTAAGTATAATTTTCTTCGTTTTTGGTCGCTAACTTGTTTTTCATTGTGGTTGATAAAATTACAACTTGTTGAAAATAACTGCGTTTCTCCAGTATATTCATAGAAAAAAGACATGGCTGATACTGAACGAAAATCACTTTATATTGTAAGTAAATACTATAAACTTTCATGTTGCTACTATTGATAACTTTTAGAGCGTCCCAGTTGTAATAAAATGGAAAATTTCAAAGAATACATTGCTTGCTGAAATGCAACCACATCATCCAAACTGGAATATCATCGGAGCAATGATGGATATTCCAGAAATGTCAGGACTTGAATATCGTCTTTCAATTGGCCGAAATTTGCAGCTTCCAGATGATATTGTTTTTGTTTGGTTAAATGTTTTATATAATCAAGAAATTCATCTCGGCTTTCAAGGACAGTTAAGCGTTGGAAGAAGCAATTATGAGTTTAATGAATGTTTCGACGAGAAAGCTGCAGCTGGGAAACAGATTTGTACAAAGGCTGAGTTGTTCGATCCAGAACGAAATTTTATGGTTAATGACGAACTTATCATTACCTTTGAAGGAACAGCTCACTCAATTAATCCCAAGGTTAATATTGGTGATGCTTCAGAATTTCAAGAATCCATGGGTGAAAGGCTGATGAAAAGAGTTGATAAGGATTTTACTATCTGTGCCTCCGATGGCGAAGAATTTAAAGTGGGTTTTATTTGAAAAAAACATCTGTGTATCCTGTGATGTTTTGTATATGTTGTATCTATAATTACCAAACCGGGGAAGGGGGGTTATTATATTTTTGGTATGCAGACGTTAGACCGAAAGGCGTTTGACCGAAAAGTCATATGACCGAAAAACCTGCCTTCAGCTAAAAAACGTTGTATTTTTTTTCAATTTTGCATATAAATTTACATTTTTCCCCATTTTTTCCCAATTTAATAGCCCCGATGTACCTCAAGGTTTCTCTGGCATTCTCAGGCCTCAGTGTTTCTTAGTGTTATTACTTAGTGTTTTAAATTTCGGTCAAAAGTCTTTTCGGTCAAACGGTTTTCGGTCAAACGTCATACAATCCATATTTTTACGCTATTTCTGAGTTACAGGGTGAAAATAAGCTTTTAACATATCCCAACAAAAGCATTAAAATTTAATTTTGTTTATTCCAGATCCATAAACTCATCTTCGCTGTTCAATCATCCATCTTTGATTCAATGGTTAATTCAGACACAAAAGAAGCAGCCGAAAATAAAGTTACAATAATCGATTTCAAAGGCGATGTAATCAAAAATGTCATTGAATATTTCTATGGCTGCTTTGACGATGAAGAATTGACTGTTGAAATTGCAGCTGAACTTTTGAGATTTGCCGATAAATATATTATTCTACAAATGAAAGTAATAAATTTGGGTTTTTTAGTCCCAAAACTAATGCTATTCTCTTTAGGACTCGACCGAAAACTTTTTACGTAGAAAATTGCTTTCATCAAATGTTTGTCAAATTTTGAATGCTGCAATCTACGGAAATTCACAAAAGATGAAAAAATTTTGTTTTGATTTTATAATCCTTTGCATGAGACAAAACATTTCAATCAACGGGTTTGATATCCTTGATAAAAATGTTGCTATTGAAATACTCAAAGAAGCTGTGTGCCCCTCAGTTCCTTATCAAAACAAATAAATTGCTTCAAAATTGTTTTCCAAAATTGCGTTTACGTTTTTTGGAAAAATATTTTGAATAAAGACTTTTTGTACGAATTTTAAGTGTTCTCGCCCTTGTTATTTTTTCAAATGTGCATTTATAATGCAGGATATCAAAAATGTATCAACATCAAAATTATTTTCGTTTCATCGTTTCAGCTACAGTACGCCGTTAAAAAGGCCTACCAAAAAACTACAGTATTTACTGCAAAAGCTTTGCAACATTAACAAAGAAATATTTATAAGGAGGATTATAATTTTTCAATTTTAAAATCCAGAGAAATGTAAACATTCAACAACAATAAAAAAATGAAAAAGAGAACTAAATTTGCCACAGTTACCATCTTTGAAGCAGCAGTGTTTTTAAAATTTCGTTTTCTTTTCAAATGATGAAAATGTTTGTTTACAGTTTTTTCAACATTTTGAATGGAGTTGTTTATAAAAATTTTGTTGCAATTTGCAAGTAATTTATACACTTGAAGTGTTTTTGGTGGCTTCCCAAAAACTAAGAAAATGTTTAATGAATGACCTGTAAGAATTTTCTCAAAGCACTTAAAAAAATTGCTCACCATTCATTTTTCAAGCGTCCTGTCAGAAAACAGCCAAATTAAAATGGTTTTTTTTTCAAAAAAAATATTTGTGAAATGAAAGATGTGAGAAAGAATTAAGTTTCTTTGAGGCGGTTATTGAATTCAAGATTTCACTATAAAGAATAAGTCTCACTGTTTTTCTCTCTTTTTTTCCAATTCAGGTTCTGACTTTTTGTTAGATTTTCAGCATTCTCATTTAATTTTGCCAACTATAAAAGTACTAAATAATTTTTTTTATCTTTCAGTTTTTTTGAAAAAAAAATGGATTCAACTGAAAATGTTGATGTCTTCAAATTAGAAAATCTACCTTTAATGATTCGAACCAGATTTTTTGCACTTTTACCGTATTTTGTTCAAATTGAAATGGCACAGACGAATAACCATTATTACAATATTTATGAAAATTATTTCAGTAAACGAGAAATCACTGAAAGAGTTGACATTGTTGTTGAAGACGATAATATTGTAATTAACGGTAAGAAATATGCTTCTTCTTTGTTCGAAAACGAAAAATCAGTCAAATACTTATTAAAACTTGATGATTTTCCAACGAAATATTTAAGCATTTCAACTAAAACAGAAAATCCATCTGTAAGTTATTTAACACCAAATTTTAAAAAATTATCAGTAGGAAAGTTTACAAAAGCCAGATTCTGTTGATCACGTTTTAAAATTTTATAACATTTGTTACTTTTCTAGTTTGACATTGGTATTCTTGCAAAAGAATTTGCTCAAAATGGTGTATATTTTACAAAGGTAGATTTCTTGTTCGAAAAAATATTTATACCCTATTTATTGTTTTAGATAAATGAAAAAAAAGCTGCTTTTAGATGGTTAAACATGAGTTTAAAATCTCATAAATGTCGTGAAGATACACAAATTAAGTTGGGATGGGAACCAAATAAAGAAAAAACTAAAGTATTTTTATGGCTTACAACCTCTAATCAAAGTGTTAATATATCTGCTGTTATTGAATTCCAAGAAAGACGTGAGCAAGTTAAACAAGAATCTGACCAAGCCGAACCTGAAACTATTGAAGAAGAACCCGAAATTAAGAGGTGTTGTAAACTTTGTTGAAAATACTTTTCGATTTTCTATTCTGGCACGTTTTTTGTTCCTTATTCATCATTTTTACTTTATATTTGTCATCATAATTATTTTGTGAAACTGAAATATATATGTACATTATATATGTATTTCATTAACTTTTTTTGTTTGTGATACACTTATAAACATTTTAAATAAAAATTTAAATAATTAATTGCTGTTTTTGAAAATTTAATTGCAGTACAATTTTTTTTGTTTACAGAATATTGTCCAAGCCCAAATTAGCATTTATATTTTCAAAGAGTACTTTTGATGTACGCTATTTAAAAAATTACGTCTGTTCATTTCCACAATTAAAAAATAGTAGTTTTTTAAAGTTTAAAAACTTATATTAAAATTTCGGTATTTTGAATGATCATAACTAAAATGTTTGTTGAACATATTTATTGAGAGTTAAACAAATTTTTTAAAAAATATAGAGTGATTCAAATTTCAGTAAACCTTTTTTACAAAGAATTAAACCTTCTAAAATGTTTCACAAAATTTATTACGCATTTGATAAAACCATCGAGTAAAGATATTGCTGTAGCGGGGTTTTGCAGCATCTTCAAATTCTTCATCAAAAGTTTGCAAATATTCATTTTTTAATGCCAAAATTTCATCTTTTGAGAATTTGAGAGAATTTAAAACAGCCAATTTTTTAACTTTTTCAATACAAAATGGACGCATTTTTTTGAAAATAGATTCATGATTTTGAATGAAACAGGATTTTTTAGTCATACATTTTTCCATTTTTTTATTGAATAAAAACGGTGTTGAATCTGAAGTGCATGAACATGTATCTATTTTGTCGTCATCATTTTATTAGCAAAAATTTGCTTTGTTTCAGGATTAAAACTATTTGAACAATCGCTTTTTAAAAATGTTAAAGAACATTTTGTAAGTAAATTTAGGTCGGATGTTTCTTTGTAATTAAAAATTTCATTTCCCCAAACTTCAGTTAAGCATGTTTCGATTTCGGTGCATAAACATTTGTGCATTTCAATCATTTTCTGTTTTGGTTCAACTGTTGGATTTTCTTCGAAAACTGTAACATCTGAATCTTCAGCATCACCATTTTCATCATCAACTGAAGCTTTTTCATTTCCTGATCCTTCAGTGAAAATTTCATCATCGATTGATGAAGATCCTTCTTGAATTTCATTGTTGCTTGTTTCATTATGTCCAGGATTTTTATCGGTGCTATTTTCAAATCCAATATTATTAATTCCAAGTGTTTCATTGTCATTTTGAATTTTAATACTTTGAAAAAGATTATTGGGATCAATATATACATCATTTTCAAAAAGCAACTGTTCTTCGGCTTCAAGGACATCTCCTTTATTTTCAATTTCCCCCGATAAAATTTCATCAGCAATAGTATTTGGATCAGTTTCGTTGGTTGATGAATACGTTTTCTCAATTACTTCGCTTTTTGTTTCATTTTCAGCAGCACTTAGTTCTTTATCAAAAAGTATTTCAAAATTTGATGATTTATTCATTTCATCGCTTTTTTCTGCTAATGTAAAGCTACGAGTTAAAAATAAATTTGACCAATTTTCTGACAAAATTTGTGTTGGAGCGACATTTTGGATTTCGATGACTTCAGATTGGGATTCATGTTGTTCAGTTGGAAAATTTTTAAAAATTTTTTGCCCTTGAATATTATCAACAGTTGGTTCAAAATCATGTGTTTTAGGATTTGATGGACATACACAAAGAGAACATCCTCGATCATCATTGATTACTTGGCATTCTTTTGGGCATTTATTTTTAAATGGATCTGGTGGACATTCCCGTCGAGCATCAACTTCATCACTAGTAACTGCATCAGAAGTTTGTTGGGATTGATTATGTTCAGTTGGAAAAGGTTCAAAAAATTGTTGCCTTTGATTATCATCAACATCAGAGTCTTTATTAATTGGTTCAAAATGTTGAAGCTTAACCCCAATTCCTTCTTTCTTCAATATCGTTCCTTTTTTGATTTGATGGACATACACAAAGAGAACATCCTCGATCATCATTGATTACTTGGCATTCTTTTGGGCATTTATTTTTAAATGGATCTGGTGGACATTCCCATGGAAGATTGATTTCATCACTAGTAACTTTATCACCTTCATTATCTTCTTTGTTTGCATAATCATCGTTATAATCATCATTTGATCTATCTCCTTGTTGAAGTGGGACGAGAATACTCTCATGAAAATTGATAAACAATTCCTAAAATTGTTTATCAATTTAGTCTTTATATTATAAAAAACAAATTACATCTGTTACATCTTCAACATTGAAATTTTCTTCTCCAGCTTTTTCACCAACAACTTTATTAAAAAATAAAACAAAAAATATCCAACAAAACCAAAGTTTTACCATTCTTCTTTTCAAAAACTTTGCAAAAATGAAAAAAAACTGATTTTTTTCATCTCCGTCGGCACTTTTTTATTTTGAACAAATTTTTACACCATTTTTCTCGCCTTCGATTTATCTCTGTCAAAGATATTCCTTTTTATCTTTGACTTAAATCTTATACAACTGTTAAAAGATATGAAAGAAAAAAAGGTAAACAAACATTTGAATAAAAAAAATGTCTCAGTTTGAACGGCAAAAACCGGTGACTCATAGTTTTGTTTACTACAACTTTCAAGAAAAAATATAATTTTTTGCAGAAATAAGAAAAAAAGAATACTTTTTTCGTTGAAGTTTTTTGTACCTATTTATGAAAAACATGCATTACTTATTTTATTTAAAAAAGTTTTTACAAAAGAAAAACATGCGCATAAATAATCCAATATTTTTTTACTTTTTCTTTCCATAACAGGCTGCTAAAGTTTCATCGGTTCCATCTTGGCAATTTATAACTCCATTACAAACCCATTGATTTGGAACACATTCAAAAAATGGATAATATGTTGTATGGCATAGAAAATAGTCATGGGCTAATGGCCCAAAATAATCTTCGCACGTCTCTGCAGATACAAAAATTGTTGAAGATTGAAGAACAATAAGAATACCAAGAATAAATAACACATTAGTGGTTAAATTTTTCATACTTGTAAAATGAATTAAACGATTCAATACTGAACAAAAATCAAATCCATAATCGTCTTTTATAATCATTTTTTTACATAAATTAACTCCCTTTTTTAAAAAAAATCACATTTTTGTGAAAAATTTTTAATTTTATGGAATTTTCAAACGGATTATTTTTGGATTATAAATGTGCAAAAAAAACTGTAATATATTTTCGCTGATTACAACCCACTCATACTCTTCATTTACAAAAACAACCGACCACGTTTTCAGTCGTCTTCTAAGGTTTTATGCACATATGTAAATAAAATTTTTGTGGGGTAAAATGTTTACAGGGTTTCAATATTTTGTCCATTTTAAGTTAAAAAGCAGAACACATGTGCCTGTGTATCAATTAACCGTAATGCGGATTATAATGTTATTGAATTGAGACTAAATTTCTGTGTTTAATTTAAGGGTATCACAATCGTATCGTCGAATTTCAAAAGAAATATATTTAAGCGGTATCTGTCCATCTCATCAAAAAAACAATGGTAATTGGTTTTATTTGTGTCGATTCCCTTTTTGAGGATAAATTGACGGCAAATTTTGTTACGAAACGTTCGCCTTAATTTAAATAAATAAATCAAAGTCATTGAATTGACTTTCAGCAACCGATGATTGAAAAATAAGAACGGAGGTCTGTGAAACTGAGAAATTCGAAATTCTTATTAATCCAGTTTTTTAAAGATTGCATTTTTAAATATTTGAACATATGTACTTATGCTAAAAAATGCTTTAGCACTGGTATATGTGTTTTGAATACTTTACAGTTTTTTGTTCCAACAAATTTTTTTGGTCCCACGATTTTGTCCAAGTTTGTATGCAAGAAATGTATTGAATTTGTCTGAATCGGGGGCGAAAAAAATAATGTATTAAGTTTTCACATACTTTTTTATGAAAAATATTAAAATTCAAATTGAAGCACGTTTTTAATTTTTGTTCTTGAATGCAAAAAGGCAGAAACATCTTTCACATGATGTGAAAATGTGTTGTTGTGTGAATTTAATTGTTAAAGTACAAAAATAGGTTTTTGTACTTTAAATTTTTGAAAGAAAACAGTACATCTTTATAATTAACTTTTTTTTCTATTTTTTAGTTATTACTTTTTTTAAAATGGCTTTGGATATATTGTTTATTTGTTTTGTGGTAGTAGAATTTCTTATATATTTATTTCATTTATCACTGTTGATTTTATTAATTTTTGAAAGAAAACAATCATTTGCAAGTCCGTTTTTTGCAATTTTGAGATTTGTAATTGTTGCAGATTTAATTTCGTATGTTGCGGTAAATTTTTTTAAATTTTGTCGCATTTTTCAAAATAAAGGTTTTTTTATAGCTGTTTTCGGTTCAAAAATTATCATTAATTCCAATAATCTACGAATTATACAAATCAAGTGGATTTCTCTTTCCAACAATTATTTTTACTTTTACAACATGTATGACCTGTGTTCAATTTTTGGGGCATGTTCTTCTTGCCTTTAATCGTTTTACACTTCTTTATTTTCCAATTAAACATAAAAATTTTTGGAGTCGACAATGGTATACTGCAGTTTTAATTATTGCATCATTCTTATACATTTCATGGAAATTTGCTGAACCCGTTTCTTTTCTTTTCATTGGAACAAATGTTGGAATTGCATTAGTTGATAAAAATATGAGTAATATTTATTATATTTTATCCACCACTTTTTTTCTTACAACAACTTTAATAACTGCAATTTTAAATGTTTTTACATTTATCAAATTTTGTTTACAAAAGAAAAATTCGAATGCTTTAATTTCAATAAAAGAACGAAATTTGCTTTGTAAGTTTTTTTTTCGAGCTTTCTCTTTTCTAAATAATTTTAAAATANNNTTTTTTTAGATGTATCATTTTTTGTTTTTATTTCACAAGTTTTTCGAGCTTCATACAACGTCAATCGTGTACTTTTTCCTGACAATCAAACTTCAAAACAATTTTTTGAAACTATTGTTCCAGTTTTATATGATATTTTTGCATGGTCTGGTAGTGTATCATTGATAATTTTAAGGTTTAAATTTTGTGTAAAATTTATTATAAATAATTTCGTTTTTAGTTCTTCAACTCGAAAAAAATATATGGAATTTTATTTTTGTAAATCAAAAAACTCTGTCACACGTTTTACAAGCACAAATTAAAATTTTATGATTTTTTAAAGCATTTTAATGTTAAAAACAACTGTTTTGTTTGTTTGTAATAAGTTAATTTGATAAAATAAATCATTAATAAATATAAATTATTGGCCTTCTAGCTTTTTTAAAATCTGTGAAAAACTTATTTGTTGTTGATCTTAGGCATGGCATCGGGGCGAAGTTTTTAGTGCCCGGCCCGGTTAAATCAAAACCCGCCCGGCCCGTCCCGGCACCGGGTTGGGCCGGGTCGAATCCGGGTAAACCCGGATTTTTTTGCATTTTTAAAATCAACTTTGAACTCCTAAAAAGACTAAAAACAATTCAAGAAAGAAAAAAATGAGCTTAAAAAATGTATTCAGTTTGATAATTTATTCAATTTATATTATATTTTGTGAAAATTTTACATTCCCCATTATAAAATACCCAAAAATTCTTAAAAATCAGTCCAAAAAATCAGTATGATTTTTATTGGATAACAAACCCGCGGGCATGATTTTTCATCCCCTTCCCGACCCGCCCCGGTGAAA
>CABFKP010000699.1:0-12452 GCA_901779475.1 Panagrolaimus davidi
CAGCATGTTCGAAAACCTATAAATCCAGAAAATAAAGGCAATTTTTCAAAAAATGGCAATTTTTCCCAGGAAAATCGAAAAATGCCTTCCACAAAATTATAACCGCACCCCTGAAAAATGGAGAATATTGATTTTCAAGCTTAAATTTCATTTAGAGGTTATCAAGCATGCTAAATTAAGCTAAAATGTGAAAAAAGTGTCAAATAATATGCAATGGCATCGATTTGGCAGGATACTGAAAATCGCATTTTTGACGTTTTTGGCACTTTTTAGGCGCCGATTCTGGAGCAGGGTAAAGGTTTTAAGAAAAACCAAATATGCTAATTTGCAGTCCTATCCAGGCTTATTATGTCCGCAAAGTTTCATATCTCAATCTCAAACACCCGCCTTCAGCCGCCGCTTCAAAGTTTTGGAAAAACGCGTTTTTCAAATTTTTTTTAAAATTTTTTGATTTTTTGATGTTTTTCCAAAACTTTGAAGCGGGGGCTGAAGGCGGGTGCTAATTGTATAAGAAAAATTATCAATTCTTTTCGCTTTTTTACGGTGACTTTTTTTATTTTTTGTTAAATTACTGAAAGACCGAAAAAAAGAAAAAAAATGGGAAACATATTATTAAACTGCAAAAAGCGTGATACGTATTTTAGCACATTGGGTTGCGTGTTTTGCGGTAAAAACATTATTTAGAAAGAAAAGGTAAAAAAAGAGAAATGCTTGATAGACAGCATATTTTGTAATAATAAAAAAAGGAAAAAAAACCAAACATAAAAACTGACATACCGCAGCATAACATATTATAAATAAACCGACAAATCGAAAAAAAAATTTTTTTTGTCAGTGTTATTATTTTTTGTTGTTCATTTCTTTCACCGCATTTTATCTTTTATTTTAAAGAAAAATGGATTTTAATGTTTTTGGTGATGATGAAGAAGCTGATGAAATAGCTTTTTATCTTGATTGGGACAGAAATTATGTTTGGTCATATATCAATGAATTTGGACGCTTACCTCCAATTCCAACTCCACCAACGTCATTTCCTGAATTTGATTCTACAAATGATTATCATCCATATTTTCTTCATGAAAATAATATTCAAAATTTAGATGGCATATTTCTTCCAGGGCAAGCTTTATGTAAGTCAATAATAACATTGCTTCTGTTGTTTCAAAAAAACATTTTTTTAAAGCAGAAAATTTAATGACTTATCACCACCCCAATACATTTCATAATGATATTTCAACCCAACAACAACAACAACAAAACAATCATACAAGTGTTGAAACTGTTCATCCCGGAGCTATTCTATCAGACGGCAAGCCTTAAACTTCCTAAAAGTTTGCACATATAATTTATCCATTTTAGGACAAAACACTTTGATTAATGTTGTTCAATATAATCTCCTTGTTCGACATACACTGATACTTTATCCTAATTTTGTCCCACCAAATGTCCCATTTCCTCTTCCACCTCCTCCATACGCAGCTCAACCTGCTGCATATCCCTTACCATGTATTCATCCAGCTCTTTTTCATCATTTTGCTGGTCCACCACCACCTTATCCCATGCTCACTCCACAACCTCAACCGCTTCAGAATTCAAGTCCAACAATTTTTTCAGCCAGCGGATGCACTTCCACCTCGTTCAAGTTCTCAACCAGATGATCCAGCAAAGGAAGAAGTATTTCACTTAAAAATAAATATTCATATTGAACCTTCCCGGGCCTCTTCTTAAAAGAACAATTGCAACTTTTTATTCGGATTTCATTTTTTTAATCAGCTGTAATTCAAGTATTTAAAAAAAACTAAATTTAATGTAAAAGTTGAAAATTAATAATAAAAGCTTAAAATTATCGGATTTGGCAAACTTACTTTCGACATTTTTTTTTGCTTCATATGAGTTTTACCTTTTTTATTAGATAAGGTTTAAATTTTTGTTTCAACGTAATTCCGAAAAAATGAAAGACAGGTGTAAATGACTGATATTCTTTGACACCTGTTGAAAATAACGAAAGTACATCGAGTCATATTTCCAAGTGCTTTTTGTTAAAATTAGACATTTTCTTGTACTTTTTTTTGTACATGAAGTAATTTTTTAAGAAAACCTATCATCTTTTAAATAGTCCGTAAAGAGATGTCCAAATATAATGTCGTATAAAAAATTCGAATTTATGGATTTTGAATTGTTCTGTCCAAATGGAGACTGTGTTTTAAGCCAAACTGAAAAATTTGTGAGGATCTAATTTTTATATTTAGTCTTTTTTTGCTGGGTTAAAAGCTTTATATTTGCTAAAGCTTTATGTGAAAAATATTTTATTCAAATCAGATATTATTTTTATGTGTTTTGCAAATAAACGACTTAAACAAAAAAAAACCTTGTTGGCTTTTATTTATTTTTCGCTTACAGGTTAAAACGGTTTTTATTCAAAACTTTTTTTGGTAAAAATAAANTCTGATACTGGATAATAAGAAAGAAAACGGTCTTTCACAGTTGGTTTAAGATTACTAAAGAACACATCAGAACTGTCAATAATTCCATCATCTTCCATGTAATTCTAAAAAAAAATATATAAATAAGTGACACTTTTAAAATACAATTACCGAAAGAAATTCCATAAATGCTGGTAAAATTTTCTCTATTTTTGAACGATTTATTTCAAATTTATAAAATTTTGATGCATTTTCTTTTTTGTAAAATCGTAAATATTGGTTCGGATGAAAAAATTCAAAGGGATCATCGTGAAATTGCATCCTAAAAATATTAAAAAAATTTGTCTTTTAAAATTCAAAAACTCACTTAATGTTATTTGATAAATTTTTTGCGATTAAATGGTTATAAACTTCTTCAAATTTAATTTCAGTCTTTTCTTTAAAAGAAAAGAACATAAATTCAATCGAAGAACTGTGAATTTTTGTAACATCAAAATTATACATTGACTTATATGTCTTTGAAAATGATACTACAACATTTTTTGACATTGAAAAATTTGAAGAATTGCATCCATAAATTTCATGTTCTGAGATTCTATCATCATAACAAATTTTAAACTTGTACGAAGCTATTGCTTTCCGTTTCTTTAAAATATCAAAATATATTTCATTACATTTTTCAAATTTCAAAAAACGACGAAAATTTCTATCAAGAACTAAAAGATAACCATGTTGATATGCCAGAAATTCGAAAAACTTTATTGGATATCGATCAATTTCATTTTTAATTGTTTTATTGATTAATGAAAGCAAATGTGAAATTTCATGATTTGAACGTTGAATAATTCTTGAAATTAAAATATTCATTGGTGTTGAAAAATCAGTTTTTAATGAATATAAACTTTTATTTGGAAATGGAAATGTAAAATTTTCTGTATTAATTGAAAATAAATATTCAAGTTTTTCAGATTCACGAATAAGCTTTCGTTCTTTTGCAGTAAAATCAGATTCGAATCCTAAATATATTCTTATTGCATTCCAATCCTTTGTTCTTCCTTTTTTAAGTTGAAGAATTCCAAGAATATAATCGGCAGCAGAATTCAAGAAAATATCAGAATCCAAAATGCATAAATCTTGAATAAGTTTGATAAATTTTTTTTTGTTTTTTGCAGTAAAAATTTCAAAGAGATTTTTGTGTTGTTCATTTTCGTTTTTGATCAAAGAAATAAAAAATTCTAAAGATGCTCCAGGACAATTGATAATTATTGGTTCGGTTACATCAGTAATATCTAAAAAAAATTTACTTTTTATTGAAATATAAACACATTTCGTTTTGCAACAATTAATCCTGTTAAATTTGCGACAATTCCCCCCTAAAAGAAAAAAAACAAAGTAAATTGCGCGCAAATTGCAGCAAAAATGCCGCCTTTATTTAAAAAAATTAGTCAAACTCAAAAGAGTGCCTTTTTGCTGCAGGTTGCGTGCAACCCGTTTTCGTTTCGGGTCACCCATGAATATTTTGAAACAAATACTAAAATGTTTAATACAAAATGGAATGCTTAGAAATCTGAAAAACACTGACATTTTTTCTAATTCTGATATGAGTTTTACCCGTTAGGAGCCCCCTTAGTATAAAACTACTTTATGATATTATCTTAAAAAATAATCAAAAAAAAATTCTTACCGCAAATATTTTTCAATAATGTTGAAGCTTCGATAACACTTTTATCAACTGTAAACATTTTATTATCAATTTTTGATTGAAGAATAAATTGTGGTGAATTTTCGTGCATTTGAGACATTATTAAAACACACCTGAAAAAAAAAAACAAATTATATAACGAAATAATAGATCTGAGAACCAAATCGTTCAAATAATAAAAAGTACGAAATAATTTTTTTGTGGATTTCTTTTATTGTAAAAGCACTTAAAATTCTGGCTGCATTTGTTTTTTTTCTTATCTTTTGTTCTTTCAAAAAAATCAATATCTTTCTTCTGCGATGATGTTCAACCAAAGATATAAATGGATATGTTCAAACTTTTTTTCAGTACCATGCATATCCTTTTTTTCATCAAGCAGTTTGACACATAATTTAAGTATTAAATTAACCATTCCTTGATGTTTTCGTTGATCAAGTTTATTTTTAACAATTTGAGTTAATTTTTTTCATCTCAAGGAAAACGTTTTGCTATTTATTTTTTTTGTTTAGATTTTTTCAATAATTTAACTGCAACTCTTGTATTAGTGAAGTACTTGAGTGATAGTGACGAAGAAGTAATTAAAGGTCGTAATACCCTTGAAGCATTTAATGTCCTTTAGCGAAAAACTTTATTACATTATCAGGTGATAAAAGCCGAACCGGAGAATTGTTATTAACCTCCAAAACATTACGCAAAATAATTTTTGTTTTTATTTTTGTGTTCCAACAATAATTTATTTAATACAGTTTTTTAAATTTTTTTTGGTCAACAAAAAATATTTGAAACTAATAACGCCGAAAAATAGACAAAATCGTATCTCAGAGCAAAACAGGGATGTGCGAAAGTAAGTCCGGGGAACACTTTTCCGCATTTTTTTTCTCAATATTGAAAAAAAATCCGTTTAGCACTTCCACCAAAAAATGAGCTCTATTTTTTAAATAAAAGCATATATTTAAGTTTTGTTTGGACAGATATAAGTTATGATAAAAAGTAGATCAGAAATGTATTATTTAAAAAAAAACAATTATTTTTACAATATTGAGAAAAAAATTTGCGGAAAAGTCTTCTCCGGAAGTACTTCCGCATTTCCCTGGAGCAAAACTATCATCTTTTCCTTTTTTTTGCAAGAAGCGAGGAGAAGCTATAAAAAAACAAAGAGAAAAAAGGATATTTTTTTTACAAAAGTCCAAAGGACAAAAAACGTCATTTTTAAGCTTGGGAAATGCATATGAAAGACAGAAACACCGGAAATAAAAAAAAAATGTTTTTGTAAAGCAAATAAGATCAGATTGATCGGAAGACATATAAAAAACGAAGTGATAGCAAAAATTTATTTTTTCTTTCATTGCTTCTATTATTTTTTTTCTGGTGAAGCAATGAATAAACTTACTGAAGAAGTAACACTGATTAATAATACCAAAAAGAATGTTCAACATGAATGTCTTCATCATCCACCGCCATTGTCTAATGAAGTTGCTAATTTAAATAGCTTCCATCCTGTTCCATTTGGACGCCATTGTAAGTCTTAAAATTAAATTAAATTTCAACAAAATATTAAAGGTTTTTTAGTTCCCCACATGCATTCATATGTAGTCCGCAATGCTGATCCAACTCGAGAAGTTCGTCATCCTACCACTCATGAAGTTGTTGATCCATTAGTTGTTCCAGAAGGAAGTAAACGTTTTTTTTAATTCCAAAAATTTGTACCCAAAAAACCCTATTTTTTAGAACGAAATGTTATGCCAAACCTTCAACCATATTCTGTTGCTCAAATCCCACCATCAAATGCATCCACTATCGATCGCCTTATTGAAAAATATGCTGCAAATACACCTCCACGAAAAATTTGTTGTCTTGCACGACGTATTCGTCGAGTTTATCGACGACATAATCCTCTTTCTCCTGCTCCATCAATTGATTCCATTACACAAAAGCTTAAATTGAAGTTCAATTCCCGTGTTACCGTTGAAATCCCATTTTCCATCGAACTTGTCGTCAAATCTGTTGCAATCAAATCGGTTGAAATCAAATCTGTTGAATCTGTTGTAACCAAACCCAAAAATAATGCCTAAATTTTGTGGGAAATTTTTTTCTCATAAATTTTTATGTTTTTATTTTACAAACTTTAGCTTTTAATTTTAAAAATAAATAAATATTTGAAAATCGAGTATAATATTTGAAGTTAATGAAATTTCAAAATTCACTTCAGAAAACCTTTAAAAAATGTGATATAGAATCGGTTAGAAGACTTTTTATAAATTTATTAAATTTTTTTGTGAACAATATTTGAACAGCTGTAAAAATGGAGCACACTTAAAATTCCGCATCACCTTTAAAGTTTAAAGTTTATCAAACTTTTACTTCTAATACAGTTATACTTTAAAAGGTTTTTTTCTTTATTTTAAAGCCATAAATAAAATATGAGAAAATAAAAAAAAATTTATTAATTATAATAAATTAATATAATAAATTAATTTTTATTATAATAATCAAACATTTGATTATTTTGTTGTAGGTATCGTATGAAAATTTTATAAAATTGTTTTATTTCACTTATTACAAAGAATGTTGTAAACAGGGATGCGCGGAAAAACTTCCAGGGAGCATTTTTCCACAAATTTTTTCTCAATATTGAAAAAATGTTTTTTTTTAAATATCACATTTCTGATTTACTTTTTATCATAGCTTATATCTATCCAAACAGAATTTAAATATACGATTATATTAATAAATTAGAGCTCATTTTTTCTCCCATTTTTTAAACGGAATTCCGTTTAGCACTTCCGCCAAAAAATGAGCTCTATTTTTTTAATAAAATGGTTTATTTGAATACTGTTTGGGCAGATATAAGCTATGATAAAAAGTAGATCAAAAACGAATTATTTAAAAAAAAGCAATTATTTTTACAATATTGAGAAAAAATTTACAGAAAAGTGTTCCCGGAAGTACTTCCTCACATCCCTGGTTGTAAATTTAAATTGAATATTATTTGAAATCTGTACCTTTCAAAGGATACGCTCCCCATCGGCTTTTGTAAGTTTCTTGAATATTTTTTGGAACTTCTCCATGAAATGACCGCATCCAAATATTATCAGCATGCCTAAATAGGCCTTGCACGTGATTCCAAAAATCTTTCCTTGTCCAAGAATTTAAATCATTAAATTCACTTCTTAATCCATTATGATCATTTCTTAAAACATTATGTTGTTGTTGTAAAATATCACGGTTGTTATTGGTATTATTCGCAATGTTTGTAATATGTTGATTTGTATTAACTAAATCACTTTTAATCTCAGCAATTTTTTCATCGAGTTTTGTAATTGAATTATTTAATTGTTGTTTTAGAACAATTATTTGATTTTTTAATTCTATAATTTCTGATGTTAAAAATTGTAAAAACTAAAAATAAAAGCAACCTTCATAATAAACTGGACTAATTGTTTTGTCAAAATTTGTTCGACGACTTGGTTCTGGTCGAATTTCAATTTTTTGAACTGATTGCAACATTGTTGTTATGATACGTTTAAAAAAGACTTCTCCAGTAGTTTTTAAAGTTCTTGTATTTATTCGATAAAGCAAAAGATCTTTTGGAATAAATTTTGTTCCTGACCATCGAACATTTATATTATCTTTTTTAAGAAATTTTAGAATTTCTTCTTTGTTTATTGTATCCATTTCATTGCTATAATTGACATGTAAAAATATATTATTTGAATAAAGACAAACTTTTGCGTGCTTTGAATATTTTTTTCATCAATAATGCTGTTCTCAGACTTTCTTCCGCAATTGTTAAATCCTAAATAATTTATTTCGTTTTACAGTAACATCGTTTTAAGAAAAAAACATGAGAGAGTAACCAAAAAATTCAAAATCTTATTTTTTTTGTTACTATCACTTTTTTATCGAAGCGGTTTTTGATGATAGTAATTCAAAAAAATTCAAAACAAAATCTTTTGATTACTATTGATTCGTTTTTTTTGACTCAAGTAAGCTTACCAAAATTTTTAAATGAAAATTCAAATTTATTTGGTATTTTATTTTCACTTTTTTGACGATATTTTCTTCGAATATTTTCTCTAAATTGAGCGTCTTTTGTTGCATTGTATTTAAATATGCTTTCCTCTTCAACATATTTTAAAACATCATTAAAATATTCAGTTTGAACATCTGGACGTGAAAAAATGTCATCCCAAAAAACCGAGTTCCATTCTTCTTTCGTTAAATCATTTGATTGAACTGTTTGATCTTTAATAATATTCGAAAGTTCTTTTATTATATCACTTCCTTGTTCGGATGAAACATATGTTGAAGTTACTTCTTCATTGTATGATGCACTACGGTAAATTTCTCGAGCTAATTTATTTATATCTGTGGAAGAGAGATAAACAATTCCTACAATAGTCACATTTTTTTATCAGAAGATGATAAATTGTGGTTACCATCTTTGTCACTATGTGCATTTGCTAAACTGCTAAAGAATTTTGATTTAGCAAAAGTTTGTCCAGTAATATTTAAACTTTTTGTTGCTTGTTGCCCAACAACCATCGTAAATTCCAAAAATAGCTTTATTCTTGTCAAAAAGTTTTCAGGATCAGATTTTGCATCTTCTAGCTAAAATGTTTTATTATTATTAACAAAAGAAATTTTTTGCCCAATAAAACCGATTTTTACGAACTTACCATTTTTTTCACAAAAATGTTCATGTCTGGTGTAAAGTTCAAAAATGATAATATTTGGTTGATCTTGATTTGATCTCCATTCTTTACTAACACTAATTCTATCTGTAACATCTTGACTAATCCCTAATCGAACTAAAAGCATTGGCAATGGTAAAATATCAGAAATTTTTGTTTCAATGCTTTTTTGTGTCAATGCCAATTTTACTGTTTCAGCAGCCAATGAATCCCAAAGCTTAACATGAAAACTTAGTACATGCCGATGCTCATTTGAATATTCATCTCTTGAACAATTTAAAGAAGATGTTACAATAGTACACAACGGAGTAACGTAGAATCTTAAATTTAGTGTGGTATAAAAAATTTGATTGATTTGACTTTTTTTTAGTTACCTATTATATCCACGACTATCTTCCTTCCAAACATTTAAATGTCTTTGATTGTATTCAACAGAAAGAATAACTTGTTCCATTTTTACAACATGATCCCATAAACTCATATTTGCAAAAGAAATGCGAAAAAGTAATGAGAAAATTATTATTATTTTAGTTTCCAACATTTTTTAAAAACACAAGAGGAAATGATTTTTTTTTGAATATAATATTTCTTATATAAAATAAAAACACTCTGCTCATTTTTTATCGGAAATATTAACATTTTTTTACTGAAACGTAACGAAATTATCGTTTTAATTGATATAAAAATTTTTTTGAAAACAAAGAAACATAAAAACGAGTTTCACCAGAATTTAGCTTTTAATGACTCTTTAATGACTCATATATGTGTCATATTGTTGAATTCAGCTGCTATTTTCAACGTTTCCTTCTGCAATAAAGTTTGCTTTCGCATTTTTTAATTACTTTGTTTGTTTAAACAAAAATTTTTTCAAAAAAAATAGCTTTTTGAAGTTCATTGAAAAAAAATATTTTTGGCAACAATATTTTATTGAACAATCTATTGTAGAAAATGTACAACCAAAAATTAACATTTTTGAAATTAGCTAATTTAATCGCAGCTTTACCCATTTTTTGTCCATTTTGTGCTATATTTTTTTTAAAATACGGGTGCAACAAGATTTGATGTAAAACTGCAGAAATTTTGATTCCGTCTGAATCGGAAGAATCCGGCTTCTCCCCAGTTTGTTCCCCAACTATTCTTTGCTGTGAAATACGGAACATTATTTTCTACTCCAAATCCAATAAGTGTAACGGCATGAGCTCCAGATTTTTGTGCTTCACATTGCGATGCTGTTAATGAAACAATACCGCTGACATAATGTTGCATCGTACTTGGAAAAGTAAAGCCTAAAATTTAAAGATTTTTCAGTTTAAATTCAAAAAATTTGACGATAGCAATCAAAATATTTTGTTTTTGATTTTTTCAGTTACTATAGTCAAAAATTGCTCTTTAAGAAATTTGATAGTAAAAAAAAATTCAATTTTAATTTTTTTTGGTTACTGTCGCTTCTTTTTTTGACAAATAAAAGTGAATAAAAAGCAAACAATTTTTGGCAACAATCACATTTCTTTCAGAGCTTAGGCTTCATTGAAAAAATGTGAAAAAAATTTGACGATAGTAATCAAAATATTTTGTTTTTAATTTTTTCAGTTACTATCGTCAAAAATCGCTTTGAAAGAAATGTGATAGTAATAAAAAAATTTAATTTTAAATTTTTTTGGTTACTATCGCTTCTTTTTTTTGACAAATATTTTGAGAACAAAAATAAAACGAGCAAATAAGTTTTGAAAACTTACACATTGTTACAGCGCCATAATTGTAAATATAATCAACAAGATAATTTTCATCTGCAGGAAGTTGTGTAAAGGTTCGAAGATATGTAATAAATCCAGAGGCAGTTGAAGATTGGCAAGTACTTTTATATCCAAGATATGGATAATAATATTGTTGTTTAAGGCCATTTGTAATAGCATATTGCATAGAATAATATGGATATCCGCCATTACATCCACCATTGACATTATCACAATCAAGCAGCTGTTGTTCCGATAATCCAATTAATTGATTATATTTTAGCGCATATTGAACTTCAATGGCTGCAACTGTGGCAAATGACCAACAACAACCACATGAACCTTAAAAGTTTAATAATTTTGGTAATTTGTAGGGGAAAAATGAGTTATAAACCTTGATTTCGAACAGCTGTAACTTTTTGTGCATTTCTGAAGTCATAATTTGCAGGTGCTGTAGCACGTTTATAACGTTTTTGTGTTTCATCATTTTGTCCATTGTTTGAAATGTTCATTGCTGATGCAAATTTGTCTTCCCAATCAGCAGCCATTAAACGCTACAAAAAAAACTAATTGGAATACTGTTTTACGTTTCCAGCATTTTTGCGTTTCTATCAAGTTAAAGTTTCGTTATCCTGATTAGGTATGCCACCGGGTCGGGCCTGGAATGAAAAATTATGCCTCCGGGTTTTTTATCCAATAAAAATCATACTGATTTTTATGATTTTTTGCGCTAATTTTTTTGAAGTTTTGGGCTTTTTATTATGGAAAATGTAAAATTTTCTCAAAATATAATATAAATTGAAGGAATTATCAAACTGAATACATTTTTTAAGCTAATCTTTTTCTTTCATGAATTGTTTTTAGTCGTTTTTAGTAATTCAAAGTTGATTTTAAAAATAACAAAAAAAATCCGCGTTTACCCAAACCCGCCCCCGGCCCGACCCGACCCGGTACCCCCGGGGCGGGGTTTGATTTAACCGAGGCGGGTCGAGCCGGGCACTAAAAAAGTTGCCCCGATGCCATGCCTAATCCTGATATGAAATCAAAAATTTAATTCAATCAACAAAAAAAATTTTTGAAATTTAATTTTTTTATTTCCGTAAGAAAAAATGACTTACACTTTGAAATTCTTCTGTTGTCAAATCTGAATACTCTGTAATACCGAATTCAGTTTCAGGATGTAACAAATTTAACATTTTAATTTGTGCAAGATTTTTGGCAAAAATCCCCAATCGCTTTACTCGTTCAGATGGATTTGAAAACTTTTTATTGAATCTGAATAATAATAAATTTATTTTCAAACACCAATTAAAAACTTACGATTTTTCAAATTTATCAAACAACGCTGTATCCGTGCCAATAAGTGGAATTTTTACGGCATTACAGTAGACAACTGTAAAAACGAATAAAGTGAAAATAAGAATTTGAGCCATTTTTTGTATTGATGGAACAAAATTCGAAACGGTTGAGCCTCAAAAGTGAGGCTGAAGTATGCTTTTCACAATGTTCACTAGCGCTTTTATAGTGTTTTAATATCGTTTTGATTAAATTTTTTTATCATTGACGTATTGTTTCGTTTAAATTTTGAGTTTTTAACCACATAATCTGTTTTTTAATCCGTAAAATGATGTTTTTTGATTAAAATTTATTTGACTTGTTTTGGCTTTGCATAATTTGTGAGCACATGTTGTTACTACATATGATAGTGATATAACACGTGAAAAACTAAAACTATTTTGAACTTGTCAAAAAAAAGTCGATGAATGCTTAAATTGGAAATTGAAATAAAATTTTTAAGAATGCTGTATTTGGAAAACTTTTTTCCACCTTTTTATCTTTTTTTTGAGTAATGCTTAATTTGGAAAACTTTTTTCCACCTTTTTATCTTTTTTTTAAGTAA
>CABFKP010000705.1:0-12449 GCA_901779475.1 Panagrolaimus davidi
ATACTATATATTTTAGTGCTGTAAAATCAATCATTTCAATCTTTTCTCAATCAAATGAACAATCTTCTAATGCATATTCAAATTCAATTCTTGGTTTAATGTTTTTATTCAAAATTTTACAAGATTTTGTTATAAATGAAGCAGCAGCAAATGAATTGAAGCAAGCATTTTTACAAGAAAGTTTAGCAATAGTTGGAAAATTTCGTCAACAATTTTTGGAAACTTTTGCAAAGATAATTGATGAAAAATGGAAAAATCTGGAAGCGAAGGATATGGTTTTTAATATTCAAGAAAAGGTGAGATTTGGTTTTTGGGGGTAAATATTTATCGTATTTTTTAGGATAAAACTGAAAGTTTAAAAGTTCTTGCGGCATTCGTAGGAATTTTGGTTAATTTTTGGTCGTATAATCCATTATTGGAGAATGAACAAACTGCGATGGCTATTTTTGAATCATATTTTGATACTGTAGCTGAAAGTAATTTATTGAAAGATTTTGTTAAATCTTTTCTATCTCCAAATGAAGCTAATTCTGATCTTTCTCAACTTATTAAATCTATTGCATATTGCCAACTTCCGTCCAATCAATCTTTAGTCTCCATTGAAAATGATATAAAAACTATTAAACTTTTATGTCAATTCTTTGATATTGATCCAACTTTATCTCAACTTATTCAAGATAATATTCCACCAAATCTACAATCTGAAATTAAATTCACAAATGTCTTGGAATCTCAATCAATTAGCGAATTATGGGATGCTTTCTTCAATCTTTCGGATGCATCACAACTTAAAAATTCTCAACAACTTTCAAAACGTGTGGAAAAAATTGTTAAAAAAGATAAAACAACAGGAAATTTATGCTTGGAATATTTTGCTGATTTTTGTACAATCTTTCATTCTGGAATTAAAAAGAAAAAAAGATTTCCATCAGATTTTTCACATTTACCAGAAAAAAGTGTTTTAAGAGTTGCAGTTGAAAAAGCAATGTAAGTTTTTGTTTTCAACTGTAGTTACTGTAACATTGTTCTTTTTTATATTATTTCGATTTTTATACAACTTTTTTAGTCAAAATCCGAATTTATGTGAAACAATTCTTGAATCACTTATTGGTTTAAAACGTGATGATCCCGATGCTGCATACAATATTCCACCAATTGATTGGACATCTTTAAATTTTCATGAACTTCAAAATTCCAAAATTAATCAATTACTTTTTATTATTGGTTTACAACAAAGCGATTTACGACTTATTTATAAATTTATCAAAATTCCAATTCTCAGTTTCAAAGATATTCAAACAATTGAAGATAAAATTGCTGAAGCTTTAATCTCAGATTTGCCTTCAAAAATTTCTGTCACTGCTTTTATTGATCTTTCAAGTTTTTTGGTTGAAATGTTTGCAACAAATGAATGGAAATCAAATGGTCAAATTCCAAACGCACTTTGTGAAGTTTCAAAAAATCGAGCTGAAATTCGAAATGTTTTGGCACGGAATTTTGGAAGCTTTAAATCTGCAGCAAAATTAAATACACCATTTTTCAAATATTTTTGTCATGTTAAAGATATTGCAAATTTGGCTGATGGAAATCTTTCAAAATATTGGATTGAATTAAGTAAGAAAGAAAGAACTGATATGGGAAAGCTTATGCAAATATTATCAAATATGGATTTAACAGAGATGTAAGTCGTTTTAAATTTTTTTTTGTTTAAACATTCGGGCATTGGGTGCACTGTAATGATAGCTTGAAATACAGTATATTTGAGAAATAATTATAACAATTTTTAGATCTGATGCTTTTATTATTACTGTATCATGATTGAGAAGTGATTATCAAACAGAAACAAGACTTCGAATATTGAAAAGATTGGATCAAATTTCTTCATCTCCTCAAATTCAACCTGAAAAAGCTTTCGACCTTTTTGCAGCAATAATTATTTCTGAAACAAATGAATCATTACCGATTGAATTATTAGAAGAAGATTCAACCGAACAAAAAAGTATTTTACTTAATTTTCTTCCAAATAAATTAAATGGTTGGAATTCGCTTCAAAAATTCTTACAAATATTTTATTAGAAGAAGTTGACTTTGAAGAAAGAAAAATTGCGTTGAAATGTTTACGAATTTTGATTGATAAATATCCTGTAATTCTGGGGTCGGTTTCTTCCTCTTTGTTGAATCATTTGTTAAAGTAAATAATTATGAAAATTTTGTTATTACTAGGTTTTTCATTATTATTACAATTTTATTATTACTTTTTCGATAAATAAAATTTTCGTTTAATCATATAAATAATTCCGTTGCTGTTCACCAAAAAATTTCATTTCTGAAAATGAACTTTTGTTGAAAGCATTCTGATACAAAAAAGTGGTTATTTATTTAAACACATTTTCTGTGACGCACTTTGGCTGAAAATCAAAAAATCGCGCACGAAAAAAATTGATTTGGTCATAGGTAAACAGCCATGGAGAAGATGACAGGCATTTTCCTTTCTGTCTAAAAAAAATCCCTACTGTAGTTACAGTATACTAATAATAAAACCTTTCACTTTATTTATTTTTATTTGCACTTAAAAATTTATTTATTGAGCTTATTTATTTTCTTTGGTAACAAATAACCGTACAAGGAAAAATACCTGTGCCACCTCAGAAGATGTAAGAATAGGAGATCTGATATCTTCCGAGCCCAAAAACAATAATAAAGAAGAAAAACTTTGTTATATTTTAATCATTTTTTTCCGGAAATTTTGTAATAATTCATGAATTGGGAGAGTTCAAAAGATGCTCTCGTGGCGGAAACAGTGTTTTAAAATATTTTCTCTTGGTCGCGATACGGTTTTTTCCAAATGAAAAATAAATTTAATTTTAACCATGCTCTTTAAATAACTTCTTTTACTTCATGACTTTTCTCCATCTTCTTCCATTCTTTTCCCTTGCATCAAAAGTAAAGCTAGCAATAAAACATAACAGTAATATGCAAAGAAGAATAACAAAAGCAAATCGAAGAATAATTCTCCAAAAGTAGTCATGATAAACATCAACAAAGTGCAGAAACATATTCATCAAGTAAAAACTTCAACATCAAATAAAGAAAACAACAATTTTTTCTTTCCATTTTTTTAACAATCATCTAATCGTTGCTGAATAAAAATTAACATTTAAAAGCTTTCCATAGCAATAAAATTTTTCCTCCTAATGACATACCCATCCTATCCTCGATGCATAACTGTCATCTGATGAAATTCAAACGGTCTGCAGCCGTATCACATCAAAATTTGGAAAATGGAAACATCGAAAATTGTTAGTCTCCTTTAGCATTTTCTTTGATCCACTGTCTTTTATTTTCTATCATCCACGTGTTTTCATACATTAAACGTGAAGTGACACACGTGTAATGTTGGATTGTACCTTTCAACAATAAAGTAAAAGTTGAAAAACAGTCTTGCAGAGAACCCCATAGAGGACTTACCTGTGACAAAACGCGTTAAAGACAAATTGCTAATATTCCCAACAATGGAATTTACCAGACGTGTTACGAAACCCATCATTGAACTTCGACGTCAACAAAAAGCCAAAAATAAAGCTCGGAATACTAAACACGCTGAAAGAAACGAAAGCATTAACCGAAAAACAAACAAAGTAACGAAAAAAGCTAACATAATTGAAGTCAATAATGAAATTGATGAACGAGAAGCTAACTTTAATAACTTAACAATAAGTGAAAAACGTTTGTATTTTAACAGCAATGAAAGTGAAAATTTTAACAAAAATTTTGAAAGAAAGCCAGACGATAACTTTGTTAACATTAACACAATTAACACTGTTAACAATAACATATTAACCCAACAAAAGAAATTAATCATCATGCTGAACACCCCGCTTTTCAACGGAAAATCCAAATCAAGCTTTGAACAATTCATTGGATGCTTGGAACTAAACGCTGCCACACAGAACCTCAGCAACGAAGACAAGTTAACCATACTTGCCAGTCGCCTAAGCGGCGCGGCGGCAAAGCATCTTGCTGAAAATGTCAAAATTTTTCCACATCTTCAATGGACACAAGCTGTCACAATCATGGAAGAATTTTTCTCAAAAACCCCGCAAAATAATGTCACATTGAAAACTTTGACAGAAACAAAACAGTCAAACTTTGAAACTCTTCAAGCATATTCACAACAAATCAAAATAATCGTAAATAAATTATACAACAACAAATCTGGATATAATTTTCATCATCGACAACAACTACAAATTCACCATTTCATCGATGGAACAGAAAATTCCATCCGCCAACAATTAATTCACAAACAAAACACATTCAATGACATCAATGAAGTTCTACAAGAAGCCATCAAGCTACAAAATCATGTAAAGCACAAAGCAAATCAAGATGTCTTCAACAACAATCAACAGAAATCCATGATGCAACAAAACAAAACTACAGTCAATGACCAATACATCGTCAACACAGTATATCCGAAATCCAATCACACCCTTACTCATGAAAGAAAAACCCATTTCAAACCCGCCAACAACAGTAACAACAACGCTAACAACAACAAAATAAATTCATACCAGAAACAGAACAAAACCCTTCTGAAAGAAGCCTCGAAGCTGCAGGGTCACAGCTTTTTCGTGAGAGCCGGAAGGAAAGCTGTAAACAAGAAATCAAAACCCTCGTCAACAACAAACTAAAACTCGTCAAAATACACTCATCAAGACCCCCTGGACCTGATCCCATTACCCTGCCATGGATGATCAAAAACACAATCCCATAGTTGCTGAAATAGAATAAATACGAATTTTAGTTAAATTTTTAAGATATAGTTTTTATTGTATTTATAGTTTATTAAGATTTAGATAATATTGTAAAAATGAATTTTTAGTTTAGTTTTTAAGAAATGTTGTAATTGAAATTTTAGTTAAATAATTTGTATTTAAAATGTTTTATTATATTATTTAAAAAAAAATTGCATTATTGTAAACGGTAACATTTTCTTGTATTGTATTTCTTTTTTTGTCTTTATCTTTTTATTTCTTGTGTCTTCACATTAGTCTCTTGGATTGCCATAAACCATTGGATGATCTTCAAAAGCTGCTTCATCATACACCATGCTCAACTCCGCAATGTTCGATCAACTTCTCAGACAACTGATCACACCACGGTCCCTTACTTCATTCCATCATCGTGCAACATTTTTACAACTGCACGCAGGGGCGCGTGCAAATCTGGGTGATCAATGTAATGGAGGAGAAGATCCCTCCATTGATCATTGAAAGGACTTTAATGTCAAACACCCAAAGAGTCATCATTGCCTCAGGTAATGATCACATGCACGTTAGCTGCACCTGCCAAACCCTTACCAACAAAGAGTGTGTCTTTAACCACACCCACTTGGCAGATCTTCTTACCAGTACTTAAGCTCACGCCAAACCAGCTTAAACAACCAATTCCTGACTTCTCTTCCAACCAGAACAAGCCCGTCCATCCAGCAGCAGCAATCTCCGCAAGGCTATGCCTTGAGGAGAAGATCATCCATGACAATCATTCCGTCTCTCTTCTTTCCTCCCTCTTCTTCTCTTTCTATCTTATGTAAACGATACCAATAAAAGGACCATATTCAAACAACCCTCTCATACATTTTACTTCTGTTAATCAATTTGTTTGCTTCAAATTTGTTGAAGACTGGAAAAAAGCTGGCCATTTACAATCTGCTGCACAACAACCTCGTGGTATTAGACGGAAAATCAAAAACAATATCGAAAGCGATGATCCAGTTGAAAACTTTGTGAAAAATGTTGAAACTCAAAAACGTTGGGAGTGGCGTTGTGAAATTTTTGTTCCCGATCCATTTAATTAATATGTTTTTTTGATAAATTTAATTATTTAAACAATTATTTTATTTTTGAACCGACTTTTCCAATTGTTTTGTAACAATCATTCAGTGAAATAATTTATAATTATTCTCAAAATAACAAAAGAATCTGTAAATTCTTTCGCAAAAATTTCCAGAAATAAACGTACTCCCCCCTTTGCCCCTCTTTTGGAAAATTTTGATTTGAGGTCTGTCTGTCTGTGGGGTGACTAAAGTCACCCCCAATTCTAGTATGTTTCTGTATGTTCAATAAATATTAATTAACCATATTGATACGGACGCTTAATTTCAAAGGTTGCCTTTTCACTAAAAACTCTTCTGAAATTAATTTTTAAATTTCAAAAAAAAAAACAACAAAAAAGTTATAAAAGCTTTTTAAACAAAAGTAAAAAATATTTTAAAAAATTAAAGGCAAAACTTATGATGGATTTCCACCAACGGCAATAGTTTGTAAAATATCTTCTTCATCAAGTTTTATTTGAATGGAAACCCTTGAGGCATCTGAAATCAATAAACCAGGCAAAGGTCGAAATTGTTGTGTAAAAATTGTAAATTGAAAAATTCTTGGAAGGCACGAATCTTTAAATAAAATCAATTTTTTAAAAGAGAATATAAAAATAAAAATATTTTTGACAACATTTAACATTTCGTATAAAATGCAATTTAACTTATTTTCAACAGAGGTTTTCGTGAATCAAAAAAGGAATAAAATCATAGTCAGTGATCATTGACAAAAGAAAAAAAGGAAAAAAGAGGGGAAAGCTTCTTCTGTTTTTCCAAAGAAAAAATAAGGAATCAATGAGAAAAAAACACTTTTTCTATTTAAACAAATTTTTCGCCTTCTGTATTTCGCTTCTGTAGCCTTTTACGCCGATCAATTTTACATTCATTGTAATCTACTCGTCGAGACGAACCGAATGATACCAAATTTGAAGCATTTGAAAAAAATTTTTATTTTGGATTCTGAATCCTGGGCTCCAGAATCCATATTTTTCTTAGTCCCTGCAAAAATAGCTTCTAGTACCCCTTAGCTAATTTTTAGCAGCGACAGCTTATTTTTAAAGTGTTTTGCGGCTTCAGAATTTATGTTTAAAGATTTAATATGGGAAAAAGTGTTCGCAAAGTTTTTTCCAAATGGACAATTTATAAGGGAGTCGACTCACCGTGCAATTTGAACCTTATTTTATTAAAATTCAACTGATTTAAAAAGATATTATCAAAATATTAAAAATTAAATAATGATAAAGTTTTTTTATTGCCAAAAAATCAAACTACTCTTTTTTACACCTTTGAGAAAAGAAAAAAATTGGTAATTTGGAAAAGTACGCCGTTATTCATCTTTTTTTTGTAATAATGTTGAAGGATGAGTGAAACATACCTTTGTCTTTAAAAATGAAAGAAAAGAAATTTTCGCAAAAATTAGAAAATGGGAGAACCGGAAGTTCATTTTTACTATAAAATCAAAGAAAAAAATTATTATTGAAATTTTATTCAATTTTATTTTTATTTAATACCGTCCATTTTTATATGTATAATTAACCTTGAAATCAATAACAGAAAAAGGAAAAAAGAGATATGAATAATATTATAATATGATTAAGATATAAATGTTTTAGACAGATGATAAATAGAATTCGACAAGTTATTTTTTTCTTCAAAGAATTTCCGATTCATAACCAAAACAAAAAATAAATCTTTAAATATGACTCATTTTCAAAGCCAAAAACAGTTGGAATTAAAAATATTTGTTTTTTGATATAATACTATATTCTGATTTTTAATTTTCCCATTTTTAAAAAAAAATATCAAAATGAGTAAGAATGTAAAAACAAGAGATAGCAAAATCAAAGTTATAAACAACTAAAAAAGCATAAATCTTTCAATTTGGCACATGCCAAAAAACCAAACATTTTTTGTTTTTTTGGCAAGAAACAAAAATGAAAGGTTATTTGATTGAGTCAACTGACCGATCGACAAAGGTCGTCCTTGCTTTTCTTTCTTTGAGACGACCATTCACAGATTAGGTGCGGAATAAAAAAAACACACAGAGCGAAAGAATATTTTCAAAGAAACAAAAAAAAGTGAAAGAAAAAACGGAGGAACAAAGGTTCCTTTAGTTGGCACTTTTCTTTTTCACATACCATCATGTTGAAAATAAACGGCCATGAAAGAAAAAAGACAAAAAAAGAGTTCAAGAGGATTCACGAGAAGCGTGAGAAAATCATTATTTTAATTATATTTTTTTTCCTTCCATGGATACAACTATTTCAAACGTCGTTGAATGTTGATTAAAAATTCCAATAAATTTTGTAAAGTGTAAGCTTTGTTTGTTTCTATTATTGGTGACTTATGCAAATACAACACTATAAGATTTTGACGATATAAAAACATTTGTCTGATTTTTGATTGTAAAAAATGTTTAAATGTTGCTAATACTTTTTATGTTTTTATTCAGAATTCAAGAAACACATGCTTTTTAAGAACGCTAATTCTTGGATAGACCCAAATAATAAGATATGATCCAAACTTGTTTTTATTAAATACTAATACCAATTATCATTGAAAAAACAGAAACAAATTTAAAACCATAGAAAAAATGGCTTTAACGATCTATTATCATTCTTTGGGATATATTTTGTTGCTTTTTTTTAGACAAAAGTAATATTGTATAAATATTTATTTATTTTTATTTTTGACATCCTTTGATTTATCTGATAATTTAAGATTGGAAACTTGTCCATAATGATGTGTTAAAAGTGACGACAAAGTTTTTTGATTTGGTTCAATGAAAATCCAATATATTAATGCTGAAATACATGCCCCAAAAGCAGTAAAAATTCCAATTGCATTTGAGCTTTCATAACCAGCTAAAATTCCAATAGCTCCCAATAAAGCTGCAGAAGCACCATTAAATGATCCAAAAAGTTTTGATGGCTCTTCAATAATTAACCAACAATAAAAGAATAATATTATTGCAGTGCCAACTAAATTTTAATAATACTAATAATATTAAATATTATTCAACGAAACTTACAAATTCCTAAAACTAATGTAATATCAAAACGATAATTTGAATAAATTTCTTCAACATTAATTAATTGAAATATTCTTGCAATGCAATAAACAGAACCATATGTAAGGCCAAAAAGTAAAAGGATATTAAAAAATAGAGCAGTACAAGCACGGATTATTGCAATAACTGGGGCAATAAATGCATCAAATATTAAATCATAAATTAATCTTTCTGATCGACGTTTATGATATGGACTAAAAATTTAAAAAGAATTATAGTTTTAGAATATCTTTATTAATAGCTGTCCATATTATGATTGCAGTTTTTAAAAATCTTACCACATTTTTATTGTCCCAACAAAAAAAAAGAGAAAAAGATTTTTTTACGTTTTTACAAGTGTGATCGATAACAGGATTTAAATTTGGAAACATTCGATTTTTTAAACTGTGTTAAAAATAACTATATTGATCTTTTTTTGTTTTAAAATAAACTGTTAATGTTGATATTTTAAAAGCACAATTTTTCTTTTTTATTATAATAGCTCGAAAATGCTTACGTTGATTGTGAAACTGTAGCTGGGGTATTATGGATTGAACCTGGAGTACTTTGACATCCATCAATTCTTGAAAACAAAAATTTGTCTGACATTTTTGCAACTCTAAAAACCTATACATTTAAAAAAATGAAAAAAAGGAACATTTTTTTTCACAGTGTTAAAACACAAAAATACGCACATTTCTATCAAAACTTAAAAAATGGAGGGTTTTATTTTTTTTGTATGAAAAAATCATGTAAAAGAAAAAGTTTATTTTCCTCGTGTTTCAATAACCTCCTTAAAATGGAAAAAAATATAGTTTGCTTAAAACATATTTATGCAAAAAAGAGATGAACGTGTTACACAGGTACTCAAAAGAGACTAACTTCTTCTGGGGAAAGTTTGAGCATTACGAGATTTTTTTAAAACTTGGTACTTTACATATATATGTAAAAAGACCAGGAAAAAAAGATTATCGAGTTAGATTTTTGATATAAGGCCTGTAAATCATGGAATCTGAAGGAATGTGCTTAAAAATCTGTTTTTTCTTACTTTTTATCTTCAATTTTTCTACTTGGCGTTGCGCGATTAGTCTCATTTGAGTACGTGTGATGTTATAAGAGTTTTTACGTCATAAAAAAGTTTATCACTGATAAAAATTCTTATCTGCATTTTAAAGTCAAAATATGTGTTTTAAATGTAAAAATAGAAAGCCATCGTATCAAAAATAACTTTTAATAGCATTTTATCCACTGACGCAATAAAATCAACATTTAATTTTTTTGCTCTCACGAATTTATTCTTAAACAAACTTTATATAAAAAGCAGGCAACTTCTATTATTGATAGGTTACTGATTTTGAAAAATATTTATAAATTAAATAACTAGTTTTTTGTAAAAATAAATAAACGGTCATATTAAGAAATTAAATAAGAAAAAATAAAAAAACAGAAGTAAAAAAGGGGTCATTGCTTTGATGATCAAATTTCAAAGTTCAAATAATTTAAGATTTTAAAAATTAAGCACGGTTAAAATAAAAAGTTAAATTCATGAAAAGAGTCGCAGCAAATTTTGCTATTTAAAGGGGAAAAGAGCAGAAAAATTTTGGAGAAGAAAAGTTTGCAGAATGATTCACTCTTCTTTTTTTCGTAGGCAGAAACTTTAGAGAAAACGTTGGATTTTTACAAAGAAATTTAAGAAAAAAAACGTGTGTTGGTGGGAAACGCAAATGAAAAGAAAGAAATGAGAAAAGCTTTCAAACCATTTTACTGCAATTAAGCCATATTTAATTCTTTTGTATTGTTAATAATCAACCATGAAATTTAGAAAAAAATTAAAAAAAAAACAAAAGNCAAAAAAGTTTTGTTTTAAAAATGTAAAAAAAGGAAAGATATTTTTGGTAAAAGAGAGAAATGAAAGAGTCACTGCTGAAAAAAAAGTTTGGGCGTGTAGAATGGTGTACAAACAATAAACAAAAGCAGCCAAGGTGTTGACGACAAAAAAAGATAGTTCATTTTTTCATGATGAAATAAATAACGTCAGCTGTGGAGTTACATGCAAAGAAAAAAGTTTAAACCGCTTTAATATTTTATTACCATGTGTCAGTGTTTGGTTACAAGTTTTTAAAATTTCATTTATTTTGATAGAAGCAAAGATTGCAAAAATCAAAATAAAAAGAGACGTTCTCGAAAAACATAGCTTAAAAGTTATGAAAAGAGATTTCTGATAAACATTTATTTTATATCATTCAAAAATGGTGTGAAACTGAATGTAAGAGTGGACGGGGGCCCAAACTTCAGGCCCCGGACCCGGCCTCGTCTTTTTCTTCAGACCTGGGGCCCGGAGCTTTAAAAAAGCCCCGAAGTTTTATTTTCCAGATTAAAAAATATATTAAAGAAATTTTTTTTAAAACATTAAAAGCGTTAGCATTCTTCATTTTTTTGTTTAAAATAACTTTGACGAAGAACAACTTTGATAAAAATCACCTCCATCATGCTTAAAACCCCACTACAACACCCGTTTTGCTAAAGCTCAGGGCCCCGGTTTAAATTTCCAGGCCCCAGGCCCTGTAAGGCCTCGGGCCCCCGTCCATCCTTAACTGAATGTTGGCAGCGATCAAAAGTAGAAAGTAATTCGAAAAACCCCATTCTAAGATTAGACAAAAATATGAGCTTTGAATTTATCGGTAATCAGTTTGCATTAATCAAGGCAAAAAATGTTTTGTCTGATCTTCCCTCAACTCGATTATTTTTTTTCATTTAAAATCATTTACGGTACAAATTTGAAGGCGGTTAAAAAATTGTTCTATTCTTTCCCTATTTTTTCTTTAAATCAAAAAAGAAACTTTGTCATAGTTTTGTTTCATAAATATAACATTTAAGTCTTTTAAAGGTTGTAATGACTTTTAATATATTTTTTTTCCTTCTAAATATGGTTACATTTGAAGCATTTGAAAAGGTAACGGCTGCATTTCTTCTCTATCTTTTCATCATTTATTTTTGTAGACACATCAAAATCAAAGCATAAAAATATAATGAAATAAAATGAAAGAAAGAAACATATCAATTGAAACAGAAGGCAACGATCAGGTGTGTTTCATGGCTTTTTCCTTCCCTTTTTTTCTCATTTTTTTTGCCTCAATCAAACATATTTTTTAATATTAAAAAAAAGAGACTCAAAAAAGGGTCAAAAAATATAAAAAATGAGATATTTGTTTTTTTTTATCCAACGTTCATTGACACATTTTTATTAAAATTTAAAAAAAGTTTATACAACTTCTTCCTTCTTCCTTTATGTCTTGTTGTCCCTTTATAGTTCATTTACATAAGTCTTTTTTTTTGATGCACTAAAAAGAGAAAAAAATATTTACAAAAAACAATCAAAAATTTTGAAAAGAAATAAAATGTTTTTTTCCCATAAATTATCGTTTGCTTTTATCTTGATCTGATTATATGTGTTTGTTATTCCCTTTCCAAAAAATGCATGTTGTTTTTGAATTTTTTGAGTAAAAATTTATGAAATTTGCC
>CABFKP010000716.1:0-12435 GCA_901779475.1 Panagrolaimus davidi
TGATTTTTTTCTTCCGTCAAAACTATTTTTGCTTTTCCGGTCGAATTTGGTTTTTTGTTTTTTAGCTTTCATTTTTTAATAAATTTTGTTTTTAACGGTTTTCGCGTTAATTTTTGATTAAAAGCATTTATATCTTTGCTGTCGTAATTTCAGATTTATAATTTTCCATTTTTCAAATTAATTTTTTTCAACTTCAATAAATCTTGCAAACATGACAATGGCAATTCAATCCTCCTTTGCTTTCCATAACGAGTTACATCCAGTTGATCTTAATGAATCCGAAATAATCCAAAATCGAAGTGATGAAACATATATGGATTATTTTAAGCGTGCTTTAAAAATAGTGTTGACTCAAATGACCTGTAATGGAATTACATCATATTTACCGGAGGATGAACAAAATTCCCCAAATGCTCCACTAAATTCTATTGAAATTGCATGTGAAGGTGTTGAAGGTCCTGCAACGAATAATACAAATGAAACTCCAATAAATACAGAACCTGCAAAAATTGAACTACAACCAATTATTCTCAGACCTATAATTAAAACTCCTGAAGCTGAAAAAATTATGAAATCAAAAGTTCGACAAAGTTATAAACCAATGAGTTTTGAACAAAAAGCAATCTTTAATTCATATCTTCAAAGACAAAAATTACAAATTGATTGTGAAAATGGTGATAACATGATTCATGCTTTTGCACCATAATTTTTTATTATATAATTTTTTAACTTACATTAATCCACTCTATCATTGTTTTTGTGTATCTGTGTTACTATCATTTTCGTGTTGAGAAATTTGTCCTAAAATATCTCATAACAAAAAATTTTTTTCTTTCTACAGTACTTTGTTAAGTGTCCTTTTTTTAAATCTTATTTTTAATCTACGGTAATTAGCTTTAGTATTATTTGATATATATTTGTTTTTCCCCTTCAATGATCTTTTTTATTAATTATAGTCACTTTTATTTTATTTGTAAATATTTAATTCTTTTTTGACGCTTGCAAAAAAGCAATAGCTATTTTTTAAATCGCTTTGATGAAAGTAATAATTAATAACATTAGAATTGCTCAAATTTTTATATTTTGTCTGTTTTTTTATGTAAAAATTATATTATATTTTTGTTTTATCATTTCAAATAAAAACTTTTCAAACACATTTTAAATTAAGCAAAATTAAATTTTAAACACAAAAAGCAAATAAAATAAATTTTTAAAAAAAATTGTTATTCAATTAATTTTATACCAAATTAATAAAATTTATAAATTGAATTTTATAAGATTAAATTATTAAAACTAAAGTTCAAAAAGTTTCGATTGGTATCATCGTAAAAATAATATTTCAAAATGCAGGTGGAGAAAGCGGATGTGTTGTTCGATGGTGTGAAGCAAGATCATGACCACTTAAAACAACATTTGTAAAAAGTGATCTTGAAGTGTTATGTTTCTTGCAGACGAAGAACTTTTTATAAAATGCTTTTCGATATGCATCAACAAAACAAATAATTCCAATTGAATTTAACATTGAATGCATTGTTACAATTTGAAAAAACCAAGGATTTATATCTAAAATTTATTTTCTCAAAACTTTGAAATTTTTGCAAATTTTTTTCATTTGAAAATGTCAAAGTTTGTTAAAAATTTTAAGTTATAATAATTATGTCCCTATGCAATATTCTTCAAAAAACTAAATTTATAAGTATGGTTACCAAGAAACAATCTGACCTACTATTAAATATATATAACACTTGACCACTTAATGATAGCTTATTTGAGCAATTATATTTTTTGCAGTTTTAAGTTTTATGACTATTTTTTGCTACTGTGACTACCCCCTCAATTATTAAAATTTAGGGGGATATGTTTTATTACTTATTTTGTTTTTCTTCCTTTTTTCAAAACTTACATCTTGTATCTTCATATCCAATATATCCCAAAAACATTGCAAGCATGGTTGGAATTGCTAAACAACCAAGTGGCAAAAATGACTAAATTTAAACTTATTATAATTATGCATGTGAAAAATTTTTTTTACCTGATACAATAAAAGTAAATACATTTTAACGTGCATTATATAAGTTCGATGTGACATAACATTTTTTGATACACGTAAAGAACGACCTGTTCGATGACAAAAATAACCATAAACAATTCCAATGCTTCCAAATGTTAAAAAAGCAATTATTAAAACAATTTTAAATGCAAGAGTATCCGATAAAGTTGCAGTACAAGTATGTTTTTGATAAAATTCATAAATTGTTGGATAATTCTAAAACAGAAAATTTGTAGAAGTAATTTAAAAGAGAACAAAACAAGAACGTTTCATTTGCTATTCTTTATTTCTAGTTATTTTAATAATGATAGTAACAAAAATGGACGAGATTAGTATTTTTGAATTACTATCAAAAAGATAGTAACAAAAATGTACGAGATTAGTATTTTTCAATTACTATCAAAGAGATAGTAATAAAAACATAAACGTATCGTTTATTTCTGTTACTATCATTTTTTGAAAAGGGTATAAAAAACCTTTTGCATAATTATCAATTTATCATTTTTTTCTGATTGAATATAAATATATCCAATACCAGCCGGTAATCCAACCAAATGCAATAAAGCAAGAACCGTGAATCCTGTTTTACTATGAAGTTTGTTGACGCTACTTGTAATTGAAAAAAATCGAAAAATCATCGCAACTAAACATGATGCACCACAGCATCCCAAAAGTATTGCAAAAATTGGCTAAAAATGTTTTGAATGTTTATTGAAAAAAGTTATTAGTACCTACCAAATGTAAAACTGTAATATCTTTAAACTCTTTCAAAATGCCTTCACTGCACAATGCCGTTGTTGGAGATAACAAAATTGGAGTATAAAAAATATCAGTATAAATATCCAAAATGAATGACCAAAATGAAATATTTAACAGATAATATTTATATGTTCCCATAGATTTTGGAGTATAAAAATAGATGAAACAAAACGATAATATATTTAATGGAATTGAAATTATTGCATTTATTCGAAGTCGAAGAATACATTCTGCAATGTATTCGCTGTCAAAATTATAAGACATATTTTTTTTGTTTGTTTATTTTAATATTTAGTAAATAACAGTATCAAGTTTGACGCTTATACATTTAAATACGGAAAATAAAAAATGCATAAAAAATTGTAAAAAAAGTTGGAATTAAATTAGCACCTGTAAAAAGGTGTGGGTTGAAGATTTTTCGATGTTAAAATGTTGTAATAAACAATTAAACATTTGGTTTTTTAAGTGTTAAATGTTTCAAATAAGGCAGCTGCAAAATAATTATTTTTGGCACATAAAAATAAAAAAAATTTACAGTAATTTTGGTAGTGAAAATTTCATGTTAATGTGATGTTTTTATTTTTAATTATTTCAATGATAGTAACGAAAAACAACGATATTATAATTTTTCAGTTACTATCAAAAAGATAAGATATTCAAATATCGTCCATTTTTGTTACTATCACTTTTTTGAATTGTAACAAAATTAAAGCTTACAACGTTTAAAAAATATTTCATTTCAAAAACTTTTGAGTTTTCTGATTTTGATATTTTGTTGCAAATCATTATTTCTAATTAAAATTTTATTTATTACTTTTACAAATATTTACATTCGTGAAACACATTACTACTTTAATATCTTTTCTTTAAAGAACATTTAAATGGGTGTGGTTGAACTGTTACACCTGGAACTTTTTTCATTGATGGCGGACTTCCATTTTCAGGTTCAAGCTTATATTGATTAAAAAAATTAGCAATAATTAAATACAATTCCATTTTTGCCAAGGATTCTCCCAAACATTGTCGCTTTCCAAGTGAAAATGGAATAAATTCATCGATTCGTTTGGGTTGACCTTCAGAATCCAAAAATCTTTCAGGAATAAAAGTTTCTGGATTTGGAAATGCTTTTTCATCATAAAGTACAGAAGAAATTTGTGGAAGGATTACAGTATTTTTTGGAATTTTATAACCACGAATTTCAACATCTTTTGTAAGTTTATGTGGAAGATTTTGTGGAAGTAAATTTACAAGTCTTTGAACTTCAAAAATAAATGCATTGCAATATGGAAGGGAATTTCGATCTGCAAGTGTAATTCGTCGATCACTTCCAATAACTTTATCAAGTTCATGGTAGAGCTTGTTAAGCTTTTCTGGATAATTCAATGCATAAATTACGGAAAATATTATTGTATTTGCTGTTGTTTCTTGTCCGGCAATAAAAATATCATAGAGAGCATTGATGAGCTGGAATGGAAAAAATAATATGTTTTTTTTAAATTGAGAGTCCAGTCCAGGAAATCCTAGTCCGGTCCAGAAGTCGGTCGGGTCCACACCCTAATTTAAGCTTAAAACAAATAACTTTTGCAAACCTCAATATATTGACATAAACCGAAAAATGTTGTAAAAATTGCAAATAATTATATGTACTTTCGGAAAAATCTAAGATCATTTCTATTTAAAACACCCCTTTTTAAATAGAAATGAAAAGCTTTTTTCAGTGCACATTTTATGCAGGAAGAGCAATTTTATCGGACTACAAAAAGTAAAAAGGATTTGATTCAATTTTCGTTTATTGCTCAAAGTAGAAATCGAAATTTTTTTAAATATTACATAGATTTTTGTGATGGCAAAACTTAATTATATAATATCGCTTTTAACGAAAGCTTTTTATACTGCAAAAAAAGATTGCATAAAATTATTTTGTAAAAACTTATATACGTAATTAAAATTCTTTTGCACAATAAAAAAAATTGTATTACGTGAAAAAGTTTTTACACTCGTAAATTATTTTTTTTCATAAAAATAACTTACTTGAACTTCCGTAAAAGTACTATCATTTCCTTTAAGTTCAGCTTCACGAAGATATGCATCAACATAATCATTCGGTTCTGCATCTGTTGATCTCTTTGCTTTATGGGCAGAAATTTGTTCTTTGCAATATTCAGTAATAATTTTATATCCATTTATAAATCCATGATATCGATCTTTTAAAATTGGTAAATATGGTGCAATTTTTGGATAATGCATTGCAAATAAGGTTCCAGGATATGTTGCAATTTGCATATGCTTATTTATTGTTTCTTTAATTTTTGTAAATTTTTCAACTTCTGCTTTTTCATGATATGCAAAACCAAAGAGTAATTGATTGATAATAGAAGCAACGGTGATTTCAATTTTTGGGATTAAATTTTGGATATTTTCGCCTCGGGAAAGAGATGTTTCAATATCTTCAAAAAAGTATCCGAGTTCAAGTTGAATCTGAAAAATTATTATTATGGGACTAAAAAAATATAGTAATTAAGTAGCATACAAGCTATACATGTCTTGATAAAAAAATAAAATCGATTTTCATATATCCATTTGAAGATAGGGATATATGAAATCCGATCCACTCTAATACTAACCTTTTCTTCCATAACATTTTTTCCCATTCCAAAATTTCTAAAAACTTGAATTGCAAATCTTCGGTGTTCTTTCCATAAATCTCCATCAATAAAAACCACTCCAAATTCTCCACCTCGAACATGTGGATTAAATTCTCCAACACAAATCCTTCCAGAATATGTTTCACCATCTTTGACAAGGGTATCTTGAAGAAGTTGATAATCACATAATACTATAAATGGCTTTTCAGATGCCCAAAATGTATAAATATCACCATATTTTTCTTTCCATTTTTTAAATGTTTTATAATCTGCTTCTTGATGATCAAATTCAAGCACATTTCCAAGCAATGGAAGTGGTGGAGGTCCTGGAGGGAAATTTCGACGCTTCCAAAAATAATTATAAAAAAGTACAATAAAAATGAATAAAAGAATAATAAAAAACATGTTTGATTCAAGTCAATTAAAGTCAAAGGTAATCGATTTAAAATATTTTTTAAAAGAAAAAAGGAATAAAAATTTTTCTTTTTATTTAAACATTTTGAACACAGAATGGGAAACTATAAACTATAAAGTTGACTTAACAAGTGGTTGACACTTTCATTTTCCATTGAATTGTCATAAACTATATTGTAGCTTCAATCATAGATTCGAGTTTAACTTAAATTAGAGATATTTTTAAAAATATTGAGTAAAAAAGGTTTTAAATATTAATAGAAAAAGCACTCAATGAATTTTGATCAATTTTTTCAGCAATAAAAAATGATGTTGAATTAAATAAAAAAACAATAAAATGTGCTATTTTTAAAAAAACATAAAATTTTAATTTTTCTTTAAATGCCATTTTAAAATGCAGATTTGAAAACGTTTTTTAATTATGAAATTATGTAAAATGCAAGAAAATGTTTTTTAAAGATAGCAGTTTTTTAAAAAATGCAGCATAATTATTGTTTTTCTGGAAACAAAATTATTGGAATTAAGAAAAACGTTTACAAAGGTTAAAATCTGTAAAAAGCAGTTAGATAGATTACAATAATCCATTGTGGAAAAAAGGTTGCAAAAAACTGTTTGCCAATTACAGTAGCATGTGCTCCAAAAAAAATATAACCCACTCCAAAATTTTAAGATTCTGAAAAAAAAACATAATTTTTGAGAACGTGAGATCATTTATATAGGTTTTTTAACATGCTGAATCTGAATCTGAAACATTGAAGCAATCCAGCTTCTAGAAATTTCATTTTCAGAATCTCAAAATTTTGAAGTGGGTTATATTTTTTTGGATCACGGTATATCGATCAATAATCTATCTATTTTTATAGCAATGAATAATTTACTGACAAAAAAACCGATAATTGTTTATCGAAAAAAATTAACCAAAATCGATTTTTTAAGGCAAATTGCATATTTTTTTCAAAAAAATTTACAATTTCTTATGGTTCATTCCTTAAGGGCTTATTCTCATTCCCAAACAAAGAACTGCGAGATTTGGGTTGTCTGGAATAACAAATTTTTTGGGAGTATAAATACCTGGGGTACTGCCAGGAAAAATCATCATTTCATTCAATCTTCTCTATTGCTACTCATCTCTCTTCAATCAAAGCAATCATGAAAGCTGTTTTTGCCATTCTTGCTCTTTTTATCTTTGCTGTCGCTATCAATGCTGAATTGTAAGTTTTTAGACTTTTTATTATTTCCAAATAAATATTTCTAACAAAAAGTGGAAAAATTTGCATATTTATCATTTATGCAAATTTTTCCAAGGAAAACGATATTTTAAAATTTGAATTGCTATCACATTGATAGTAACAAAAGTTTTAAAATATTGTTGGAAAATGTTACTATCAAAAACGATAATAATAAACACTCAAAGAACTTTTAAAATTCTAACAATTTTTAGTGATCATATTCGTGCTCGACGTTCTGTTTCAACTTTTGGTGCTCATGGTTCAACCGTTACTGATACTGGACATGTTTTAACTCATGCAAATAATCGTGTAACAACTGCAAATCGTGGAACTGTTGGAACCGTTGGAAATGTTCATAATTCAGTTGTTACTCCACATCTTGCAACCCATAATAATCATCACAATGTTGCTCATACTAGTCCCACTGGAACTCATACCTCTGTTGTTTCAACCCATACTCATCATACTACTCATTAAATCAAATTTTTATTCATTGTTTTTTTGCAATCATTTTGTTTTGTGTTTTTTCTTTTGTATTGAATTTTGAATAAATTTTCTTTCGCTGAAATTTTTTTTAAATGAGTGAATGGGATTTTTTGGCAGGAGATTTATTGAAATAGAGGGGTTTACACAAGTACATATAAATAACGGTTTTTGGGTGAAAAGTGATATATTGTTTTTTTAACAAACAATAGAAAAAGATTTTTTAGCGCGGAAAAAGAAAATAACATTTTTGTTTTTAAAAATTTTAAATTAAAAAAATTCACTTGTGCCATCACAAATTTTCTTTGATTTTTTTATTAATTTTTAAAAACCGTTATTCACACATTCATGGGCACCATTGTAGGTTAATCCCCCCATTCCAAAAAACTAAGATGCAAATTTTTCTACTTTTTGTTAGAAAAAAAACATAAGAAAATGAGTATTTGTCGTACCACTAAAAAATCCTGCTTGGATGGGAAATTTAAATGTGTTTGTAGGCTATGTTCTACTTTTCTAAATAATTAATTATAGTCTTTTGCTCAGTTTGTGATTTTGATTAAGATAAAAAACATTTCAAAAATTTAGCACAGGTAAAGCAAAAAAATGGAGAAGTAAAAATTTTGAGAAACGAAAAAAGTAATAATAGCAAGAATATATTTTTAGTTGACTTTGTAAGTCCAGAGCATGAGAAAAGTTTAATTAGTCCTTACTGTTTTGTAGAAGAAAATCAATATTAATACAGACTCTGTCTTTCATGCATTTTTAAAAATAAGTTATCTTTCAAGAAATGACCCAACAACAAATTGAGAAAAACCAATAATCGACAAACATATTTTTTCGCATAAGCCACATTTACAGAGGGGATGAAAAAATAATAACCTCTAAAATTTTTTTTATTCTTTATTTATTTGTACACATTTATTAAAGCTCTTGTAAGGAATACACATCAATTTTTTGAAAAAAAAAACTGAAATCTACAACTGCTGATTAATGGCTTCTACAAAATCATTCCATTTTAAATGCACCTATCTTCGACAAAATTGGTCGATTCCTGATTCTATAATTTATTCCATTACAACAAAGCCCTCATCTGCAAAAGCCTGGCAAAAATTGATTTTTTGCCAAAAATGCCATCCTTGTTGTTGATTCATTATACTGTAATAATACTAAAAAATGTAAAGTTTTTGTCAGAGTTAAGAATAGTGGAAAAACCAGATTCAGTAAAAGCACTAATTTAAAAAAAGTCTTTTGCAAAATCTGGTTGACTGAAAGTATGACAGATAATCGTGTAAAACCACCTCACCTTTTATCATCAATAATTCCATATTTTTATCGGTGTGATATAAAAACGTCACAAATATATAACCAAGAAATCACGTATGATCAATTTAAATTTATTTTCTCCAAAGTTGAAGTTCTTTATTTACAAGACTGCGTTGTAAGAAATAAGAATGATGAAACTGTTCCATTCGAAAAACTTCTTAAAGCTCTTCCAAAAATAGAAGCACTTTACGTTGTTCGTTTTTCTGTATTTTTTTTTCAAATTATAAAAATTTGAATATTTTAGCTATGATAATCCTTCCAATTCAAGCATTACTTCAAATACTGTGAAAGAACTTTTAAAAATTCCACATATCTCAAAAATTGCCGAAGTTTTTTTATGGAAGCTTCCTGAAAAATTTGATCTTGAAACATTTTATATTCATTTTAAGGTAAAATCTTTTAAAAAAAAAGTTTAGCACGTTTTTTTTTTCCAGAAAAACAAACACACAAAATTCAGTATTTACTTTCAAAATACAATTTCTAAAGCCTACAAAATTCGTCTTGAAGCGATTGTTAACGAAATGATTGCAGCTGAAAATCATGATTACAAAATCCCTTTTATTTACTTTTATGGTCTTTCAAATGAAAAACGTGGAAAAATCAATTCACTTATCCGCCAACAAAATAAACGATGAATATTATTTATTTTTTCTATCGTTTTTGTGGACTTTTTTCATTGTTTATAAAAAATTTTTTTAATAAATGTATTTTTTGCCAAAAAATTTTTTATTAAAGGAGGCGGACCCTTTGATCCATTTTTAAAAAAAAAAAAGGATTTCGAAATATTTCTTTTTTTCCCACACTTCAATATTCGTGATCAGGCAAACTCTTGAAACGTTTCCTTTGTTGAAAAAATGAAAACAAAGGAAACGTTTCAAAAAAAAGAAATATTTCGAAATCCTTCTTTTTAATAAAATGGATCAAAGGGTCCGCCTCCTTTAAGGCATTAAAAATGTATCTCTTTCTTTAAAGATAAATTTCTTTTTCATGTATGACATTTTTGCTGCATGTCCAACGGTAAAAATTCAGCGAAAATGTACTTCTAATCCTCTAATAAATTTGATGTTGCCATTCTCAAATTTCAATCACCACATATTACACTATTTAAATTTTGTTTACATCGAATAAAAAAATTTTGAGTGTTGAAAAACTTTGACCGTTTTATCAAATGTTTTTTGTTTATTGAAACCACTGAGAGAAAAAAACATTGAATTTTTTCATGGAAACAAACGAAACAACTTTTTTTTGCTGTAATCAACAAAAATTGCAAGCGAAGGCTGTTCGTTCTTTTACCTTTAATGTTTTTTATCCTTTAAGAAATTACTTTTTTTTCTGTTATTATTTTTGTTTATTGTTTATCATTGAATTTTTGATGTTTTAAAGTTTAAAGTCGAAAATTTAGATGAGTATAAAAGAAAAGTGAAAAATGTTGGAAATATTCAATTCAGTGCAATTAAAGTTTTGTTTTGGTTTAAAAGTTGTATTAAAGGAGGCGAACGTTTTGATCCAGTTGTGAAATATTGGATATTCGTGATTTTCAGGCAAACTGAGTGTCTTGAAACGAAAATGACACTTTATTAAATTTTTTTACCAAAAAAGATGCATTTTCGTTTCAAGACTCTCAGTTTGCCTGAAAATCACGAATATCCAAAATTTCAAACTGGATCAAAAACTTCACCTCCTTCAAATGTAAAAAATTTCGAAATCGAAAGATATCTAAAGAAATGATTTTTTTAGTTTCCGTTTCACTCCATGTTTTTTTTGTGCAGTAATTCTTTGGTACTAATTCCTAATTTTTTTAGATATCATATTAATCTTATCAAATCTAGTTTAATCAATAAACATGTCCTCCCAACAATCATCCTACAAATCTGAATCTGCTTCATTCAAACAAGGTGGAAATAATAGCCAAATGGAATCTCATGAAAAGAAAACTGAAAGACGTCGGGATCAATGCGGTGACAATGTTCAATATTCATCATATGAAAAAAGCACAGAACAAATTGGACAATCCGCTGAAGAAATGGAAAGAAAAGCTAAAGAACTTCGAGAACAAGCTCATGCAGCTCTTAAACAAAATGAACAAGAATTTACTGAAGCTCAACGAGCACAAGCTTTAGCCCGTGCTGCAGCCGAACAAGCAAATGTAAAAACTGAAAAAGCTTTAATGAATCAAGAACGCGGCCAACAACTTCTTGCTGAAGCTGGGGCACAAATGATTGAAGCTGGTGCAAAACTTCAACGCGAGGCTGCAGCCACACAACATCAAGTTCCATTTAATGTGCATCAACAAGGTGAAGTCCGACAAACGACTGTTGTTTCAGCGGCTGGCATGGAAGCTGCTGCAAAAGCTCATGAATGTGTTACCGTTCGAGAAGTTGAACATTTTCCACCACAACAAGTTTAATTATAAAATTTGTAAAAATAATATCTATCTGTATTTTTAAATATTTTTAAATATTTTGTAATGTTTTTAATAAATTAGTAAGTATTAATTAATTATTTATTTATACTTTCAATATTTTTTACAATAAAAAAATTTAGTTAAAAAGCTAGCTTTATAAAATAATTAATTTCAGTACATCCTTTGCCTAAAACGCACTTAAAACCGGTGAAAAATATTTCCAAACAAATATCCTTAATTTATCAGAGACAAAAAAAATGTTTTTATTCTACAAATTTCGCAAATAAAAACTGTTAATGAATTTTGTAACAAAAAAAATTATAGATTAATTAAAAACTTATTGAAAAACTTTTTGCTTTTGAGGTGTACTGTGATTTGCATCTTTGAAAACAATTATTTGTTTTTTAATTTAATCGTAGATAAAAAGTTTGTACCATGAAAAACAATGTAGCCGAAATGCTCGTTTGAGATAATTTATTTCAGAATATACAAAGAATAACTTTTATATGGTTTAAAAAAAAGCGGGAAATTGATGCTTTCAATTGTTGCTTTTTTGTACAAAAAAAATATTTTGTATTCTTCAGACCACTTTCCCGACTATTTCCAATCATTATAAAATTACAGATTAGATAAAAGCATGGCAATGTTCGTTTTTGCAATTTGTTAGCTGGACATGGAATTTGCAAATGCATGTTTGGTATGAAAATGTAGGCCTTGAAAAATGTATGAATAATTTCGGGAGTTGTGCAATGTAATAAAACGCAAAATAAAAATATATCGTTATAAATTAGTTTGTTTTTGTATGTTTTGTTTTGGTTTTTTCATTTTTTGGTACGTTTTTTTAAAAAATTGTCATTTTTAAAGGATATAAAAAACGCAAAAAAAAGCGTTTTTAAATAACCAGATGGAAAAGTTTTTCTCCTGGCCAGATGTTTTATGGTGCAACAAATTTTGCAATAAAACTGAAAAATATTTTGTATTTATTAGACCATTTTTTAAGCAACTTTTCATTCTCCATATCACTCTATCATTTTTTCTCCATTAAAAATACCTTTTTCCAACTGCAGCAGCATTAAAAAGAAAGAAAAAGCAGGCGCCAAAAAGGATACCATCGACCACAAAATAATT
>CABFKP010000725.1:0-12437 GCA_901779475.1 Panagrolaimus davidi
CCCAGCGTTTTTCACCCCAAAATGGGTTTATAGGGTTCAAAATATGCCGAAAACGCTTATGCCAAAGTATTAGCGGCGAATGGCTAGAGGAACATGATTTTTTGGCACTTTAAAGTCCGGCATTTTACATGGTTCCGCTTTAACTTTAATTTTTTGCGGCCTGAAAGCGTCGAACATGTGGTCGAGGGGAGTACGCTTCTGGCTTGAACCATGAAGGTTCAAGTTCGAATCCCGACCGATTAATATTTTTTTTGCTTTCATGAAATTTTTTGCTTTTTTGTAATAGCTGTCAGAATTATGGCAGAATAACAAAATCAGTCGTTTTTCAAACGGATGATTCACAGCCATAAACGTATTCAAATCCATGGAGTAACAAACACTTATCATCAAATATTTGGAATTCGGAAAAACAAAATGTATTTTAAAAAGCGAAATATTCTTTTTTCAATATTAATACTGTTTCCTTACATATTGAGAATTATGAAAATTCCATTAAAGCTGCAGATGACTTTTTAAAAGATGACAACGAAAAACTTGTGAGAAAATATTTGCCTTTGAAGAAAAACAAATTTAAAAAAATAAATTAATGCCGTCACTGCGAAAAAATTGGCTTTACATTTTATGTAACATTTTTTTCAACTTTTAATAAAGCATTTTCTTTTTTTACTAAAAATAAGAAGAAAGAAAAAAATATTAATCGGTCGGGATTCGAACTTGAACCTTCATGGTTCAAGCCAGAAGCGTACTCCCCTCGACCACATGTTCGACGCTTTCAGGCCGCAAAAAATTAAAGTTAAAGCGGAACCATGTAAAATGCCGGACTTTAAAGTGCCAAAAAATCATGTTCCTCTGGCCATTCGCCGCTAATACTTTGGCATAAGCGTTTTCGGCATATTTTGAACCCTATAAACCCATTTTGGGGTGAAAAACGCTGGGACATAAGTGAAGGTTCCCTTGTAAATGATCAGCTCTGCTTGGAAAATTTAGCTCTCTATAATTAAGAACAGTTATTATAACTGTATGTTGCCCAACTTTGATTAAATACATAAAACCCGTTTTTTCCCGATTAATAAATCCAAAACCAAATGTGCAGGCATTCGTGGAGGTTGAGATGTTGAAACTGTATCAAATTTTTTAACACATTCTTGATGCTCTTTTTCCTCATATTCTAATGAAGTTTCACAAAGTTCGTGAAAATATAAATTAAAATTAGGGTATTAAATTTTAACTTTAAAAATTATTCGTGATTGGCCAGTTTTGTAAAATCCACGTTTTGAACTATCTATAAGATTTCGACCATTTTCAAAATATAACGAAAAACTTTATTTGAAAAAAAATTTGAAATTTGATTTACATCCTTAGTTTTCAAAATTTATAAACATTTTAAAAAAGTGCAATTTATGCGTTTTTTTGAACAGCTTCAAGTAAGTGTCATCCCATTTCCGGTACTTGATGCCGCAACACGAACCTCCACGTTTGGCTTATAAAACCAAAACGGTTTCAATAAAATTTTGATTGTTGCTTTTCGATAAATTTTAATTACAAAAAGTATGCATAAACAATTTGTTACAGAATGAATAAAAAGCCCTTGTAAAGCATATGAAGCAAAAGCTAAAAACAAGCTTTTAATTTATTGCATCATTCTCACGTAATCCATTACCTTTGCTACTTTTAACTTGAAATAAAACACAAATTCCAATAATTACAGATGGAATTAAAATAACTATTGCAGGAACTGTAGATTGAATAATTAATGCAACAATAAATTCTTTATACATTTTAAATGTTGTTGAAGAAGACATTAGTCTCCATGTTTTTAGCACAAAAATATTACTTATAATATTTATTGCAAAAATTTGTGAAATTGTAATAATTATAAATGCTGTAGATTTTTCAACACGAAAACAACTGCACGGACCATTTTTATAAAGATCATACATATTTGGGGCAGTTTCTTTTACGTATTCCAAAATAATTGATCGATCTTCAAGGGAAATAAAGAGTGAAATTATTGATGGAATTGGATATAATAATGTCCAAAATGTTAAAATTGTTATGCCTTTGAAAGAATGAAAAAATTCAATATTTTCTGTCATAACACAATATCGATAAACATAGCAAAAAAGTAGGGAATTTCCACAAATGCTGAATATTTCTTGGAGAATTAACTGAAAATGTCAAAAATGTATATTAAAGGGAGAAGACGGTTTAGTTAATTTTTCATTTTAATATGCTTTTTTCGAAAATGGCTGAGCTCAAAAATCAGTGTTTCTTTCTGTTATTCTTTAGCCTGATTATCAGGTTCATGCCATTCCGAGAAAAAACGTTGAAAGCTCCCTTTAAAAGCACTACGTCTAAAAAATTTTTTTGCGTTTAATATTGGAAATCAAGCAAAATATAAATAGAGACGTGCAGAGACAATTTGCGACTTCTTGTTTTTCTGTAACAAAATGTTGACCGCTCACTTTCGCGCATTTAATTTTTATTTTATCTGACTCAGAAAAAAAATTCTGCATTTGATAGGCTCAATTTTGAATTGGGGAATGAATGGGCAAAAAATTCGGATAAAAAAATTACGGTAGTTTCATTTTTTTCTTATCAATTATCATTTTTATCAGCATTTAACCTTATAATTTTTTTTACGAATTCGTAGTAATATTAAGATTCTGCATTTTTTGGTACCAAAATTATGTTTATTTCCCAACTTTGAAAAAACGGTGCACTTCCCTAAGTAAAAAAAACCAATTGCTTTTGCATGATTTTCTATATTGAGAACAGAAAAAAATTTGTTAGAAGGTGGAAATCGAAAAACAGTAATTTCGATTTCAATATTTCGGACATTTCGAAATCGAAATTTCGATTTTGCAGAACTTTAAACATTATCATTTTGCAAGCTTTTAAAGTTTAGTTTTAACAAAAAAAATTTTGCATTTTTTTTTTAAAAATTATAACTTACATATTGAATAAGTTCACCCCAAAACCAATTTAAATGTTTTGCAATTAATCCAGCCCCACAAAAACCGGGTAATGGAAAAGTTGGATATATTCCAAAAATTACAGCAGCATCCAAATCCATTAAAGCTGCAGAAATAACTGTTAATAAAATATAATATTTATATTTTTCCATTGATTCATTTGAATGTTTTAAAACGATATAACCAGTAAAAATATTAAATAACAAAACTGCTGCAGTACTTATATGTAAACGTTTGCCGTAATTTTCAAGATCTTCAAAAGTATAACTTTCTTCAATTTTAGAAAAATTTGACATTTTTTAAACAAGAAATGAATATTAAAACTCAAAACTTAAAAACACCAGGAAATAAAAAAAAGTTTTACAACAGAAAAAATAAAAGGATAGTTTAAGGCTACAATTTTTGAGTGACTTTAATAATATATTAAATTTTTTTCTCGGAGTTTTACAGCTATAAAGGTCTTAAAATACAACTGACAAAGCTTAATTTTATGTTTTATGGTTCTCTTTTGATTTCAAAATTTTTGAAAAAAGATTAGTAGGTTGGAATGAGGAAATATTTTCGCTGAAATCTAGGACTTTTTTTTGAAAAAAAATTTTATTTAAAATACCTTTTTTGATGAATATCGAAAATGTGTAAAAAAAATATTACAGCAAGAAGAATAAAAAAAGTGTTCATTTTATAAAAACAATGTAAAAAATGTAACAAAGTATAAAATGAACTAATAGAAAAAATGAAATTTATTTGTTCATTGTTCTTTCACAGCTAACAACATGTTATTTGGAACAAAGGTGAACTTGAAAATTTGGGTTTTTCTGAAATAATTAATTATAAAAAACATTTGCATACAAAAAATTACAAACCTTTGCCAAATTTGCCAACAATGCTTCTCTTTCGAAATTTTCTGGTAATCGACAAAATAAAAATTTTTTCAAATTTGATGCACAAATTTTTTCAATAAATTTTTGTGACAATTGTAAATATTGATTATATTTCCTAAAAAATAACTTAAAATAAAAATCTTTTTAAAAAAAATTACAAAAATAAACGTCGAAGTGCTGGAGTATGTTCAAGAAGAGATTCATATGGAATAATTTCTCNTATGATCAAGAAGAGATTCATATGGAATAATTTCACCATTGTTTGAAGTTACAATTGTTTTACCAAGATCAAGTATTTCCAAGCGCCCAGATGAAGTTAAAACTTTGAAATTATCGTATGAAATTTTTTCAATTATCCAGCAATCATTAGTAAAACGTAAACATTTCAAATCACATGTAATACATTTTGAAATAAATTGAGAAAGAAGATTTTCATGTAAAATGCAAAGCGTTTCACTGATGCCCAAATTGTTTGGAAGTTCTTTGATTGTGTAATTCTTTACCTTTGGTGGAGAAAATGCTTGAAGAACATAATGTTGTGCTAATAGAACATGATCACCAAAATAAATATATGGACATTCTTCTCGAATAAAATATTTATTTGTTTTCATTAATTTTAAAGCTTGTTTTTCGGTGGAATTCTTTTTCATATATTTTAAAACATCAGTTGGAAAATCACTTCTTGGTGGCCATTTTGGAATTGTAATTTTTGAAGTAATTTGAAGAATATCGGCTGATATTTTTCCAGTTTGAACAGTTGCCATTTTAAATTCTTAAAAATTAATAAATTTGGAAATTTTAAGAAAGTAATAAAAGTCAAACGATGATAATAAATGAAAATAAATAAATAAATTTCTATATAAATCAAGGTAACAAAAAAGAAACTGGCACTTTTTTTATTGATTTTTTCTATTTTTCCTATTTTTACCTCTTAGGTGGCATTGGCAAAATTCGATTTTTTCTGTCGCTGAAGTTTGACCTCATTTTTTGCCTTTTCAATCAAAAAACCTGCAAATTGTATTTAAAAAAATTGATTGAAAAAAAACCAGTATTATTTTATATAAAATGCATTTCCATACTTTTATATTATTAAAGAAAAAGGAAATAATGTGATTTAAAAGATGTTTTTTCTATTATAAAAACAAACATTGCAGTTATTTTTATTTGTTGAAAAAAAGCAGAGAAATTTACAATCATTTGCACTTATGTTCAACTTGTTAGGGTACTTTTATAACATATTCAAAAGTTTTTCTAATGGCTGCAACTATTTCAGCATCTTTGAAACAATAAAAAGAGCCACCACGATTTTATTTGTAATCTAAAAGTTAATAATATATAATAGAGAAAAAATGAAATGTGTAAAATTCATACAGTATGATTCATATCAGCAATGATAACAATTTTACCATCTTTTGAAAATCCATATTTGGAGTGATCCTTGTTTGTTGACCATTCAGCTTTATCATCAACTTTTTTAGCAAACTTTGGCTTAACTTTGATCATGCCAACATCTCGAATTAGGTGTTTTTCATTTTTGCACAAATCCTTGTCCCTTCTGTACCACGTTTGAACATCAAATTTTTGATCATACAAATTAGCTATTTCATCCCAAAGGGATTTCCATAATTCAGGTTCACCAAGAGAAGTATCACATTTCGAAAATAAATCAAATTCTAGCCCTCCTGGTGTTTTCATTTCAAAGCTTGGATAACTTTCAAGTTCATCAACTTCGGAGTCATCACCGTCGTAAAATATATTGTTTTTAACTTTTTCCATTTTATCCAATTTTAAGTACTCATTTGGAACATGCATATCGTAAATATGTGGATGTGCATTATACAAATGTTGAATAAGTTGTTCCAAAATTTTTTCATCAATATTAATACAGATAATATGCTGAGCCTTTCTGACTGCAATTTCGGAGAATTCTGTTGGATCTAATGCAGGAAATTGAGGACATGAATGAGTAATTAAAATTCCACGACCATTTCTGAATATAATAATGCCTTTCATGTGGCTATTATTTGAATTGAGCTTTCCCTTTTTCTTCTTTTTTCCACGTTTTCTCCATTGTTTTTTCCCCCGTCTAAATACCTCTTTCGCTGGCTCATGATCATTAAAAGCTATTCGTTGCGTATCTTTATCATTTTTAGCATGAACACATTGGGAAATATTATGCATTACTCTCTACAAAAATGGAATAATATTTTAAACAGAGGAGGAAAAGGGAAAAAACTCACTGAATCTGGTGCATTTATATCTTTTAAGAGTTGCATTTCATCAAGGTTTGCTGCTTTCATCCGGCTGTCGAAAGTGAAATAGTTTTTCCCGGGTAATTTAAAGTTAAATGAGAAATCCATGTTTTTTGCATTTGCATTTTTACAACACAAAGGTTCCTAAAATTTGAAGGATGAAAATTATGATTATTTGTTACAACAAAAATATGAGAATTAATTGTTTCTAAGCAGCCTTTACTAAATTTGATCGTTTTTTATTGTAAATGTCTGTGAAAAAATGTGGTAATAATTATGAATAAAAAAACAGTATTATTTAATAAATGTAAAAACCATAGGAAACAAATACAAAAAATTTAAAATTTATTAAATAAATTAGGAGCACTTGTTTTCAAATAAAGTTCAATAAATATTATCAGGTTGGTCCAAAAATTTTGTCGTTTTTTAATCCTTGATGATGTTTTCTCCCCATTAAAAAATGGTGAAATGTTCCGCATTTGACATCCGCCACCATTGTTTGGGAAAACTATAAAACTTCGAAATAGTTTGTTAACCACGATGGTGCTTGATTAGGGTCAATTACGGTAGTTTCGTTTTCTTCTTTATTTGTTTTAAGATTATAAGCATATAAAGCAGCTCCATGTGCAACAGCCCAATCGGGATTTAAACTACAATGGTGAATTGAATCCGGGAATACTTCAACCAACAGTTTTTTAATCATTGGCATTCGACATCCACCGCCAACTTGAAAAACATAATTTATGTCATTTTTGGCGAGATTTGAATTTTTTAAAGCTCGAAAAATTACTGATTTGACTTTCAAAACTAATGGTAAGGACATTTCTTCAAATTCAATTCTTGTTATTCTAATAGTTTCATCAATAGTACGATCGAAATCGTCAACATACATCCTGAAAAATTATTTTCATGACAATTTTTAAAAATTGGAGAAACGCTCAAACCAATCGGCTTCATCTGTAGAGAGTGCATGTTTGATTCCCTGGCATTTCTGTTTCAAAACATATTTCTTTGAATCTTTTGTAACATCAAAATTGAATTTATGTTTTAAGATTCCGTTAAAATACGTGAATAAAACATTATCAAAATCTCGACCACCAAGATATGAATCTCCATCAGAATTTAAAATTTTAAGTTCATCATTAATAACTTTCGCAACACAAATATCCACCGTTCCGCCACCAAAGTCACAAACAAAAATATTTGCATTATTCAGAATATTTAATTCTGTGAAATATGCAAATGCCGCGGCAATGGGTTCTGGCAAAAATATTACATTTGACAATCCAGCTAATTCAGCCGCGGTTTTTAGCGAGTGTTTTTGTTTATCCGTAAACTTTGAGGGGACGGTAATTACAGCATCTGTCAAATTTGAAGCTTGATATTCCTCAATCTGCTTTTTAATATGATTTAATAAAACAGAAGATATTTCTTCACCAGACTTGGTTTCTTTTGCTGCAAATGTTTCAACTTCAATAAAAACAGATTCTTTTCCTTTTATAACTTTAAACGGCCAAAGGGGGTCAATTATTATTTCGTCGATATTTTTTCCCATAATTCGTTTTACATCAAAAACAGAATATTTTGACCAATAGCGCATTCGATTAACCACGATTTGACCACATTTCGGGTCTTCTTCATCAAATGCCACATATGATGGCGTTGTTCTTAAATTTGTTACCATATCAAGTATAACCAAATCTGGACCATTTTTGCGAATAACTGCGGCAGAACATTCAGTTGTACCAAAATCAATCCCTACTGCATTTAATTCAGGGTTATAATTTGAAGGCTGCTTTGGGATAGTATAAACTTCACTTTCACTATGCAAATTTTCATAAATTTTTCCTCTTTTATTTGTTTGAAGACTATATGCATATAATGCAGCCCCATGTGCGACAACCCAATCTGGATATAAACTACATTGATGATTTGAATTAGGAAATATATCTTTTAACAGCTGTTTAATCAATGGCATTCGACATCCACCGCCAACTTGAAAAACAAAATTGATTTCATTTTTGAGTATATTACCATTTTCTAAGACTCGAAGAATTACATTTTTTATTCTCAAAATCAACGGTAAAGACATTTCTTCAAATTCCGCTTTTGTTATTTTAATTCTTTCATCAACATTGAATACAAATTCATCAACATTAATCCTAAAATAAATTTTGAACAAAAGCTGAAATAAGCTCAAAAGGTCATACCAGTATTCTTCAGTTACAGAAAGTGTATGTTTAATTTCTTGGCATTTTTGTTTTAAATCGTATTTTTTTAGACTTTTTGTAATATCAAATCCGAATTTATGCTGTAAAATGCCTTTGAAATGTGTGTATAGGATATAATCAAAATCTCGACCACCGAGATATGAATCTCCGTCAAAATTTAAAATTTTAAGTTTATTTTCGCATATTTTAGCAATACAAATGTCCACAGTTCCGCCACCAATGTCACAAATAAAAACATTTGAATTATTCGGAATATCAATTTCAGAGAAATATGCAAACGCTGCAGCAATGGGTTCAGGCAAAAATGTAATATTCAACCATCCTGCTAATTCAGCAGCAGTTTTTAGCGAGTGCTTTTGTTTATCCGTAAATTGTGATGGAATTGTGATAATTGCATGAGTTAATTTTGAATTTTGATACTTTTCAATCTGCTTTTTAATATGTTTCAATATAACCGCTGATATTTCTTCCGCAGACTTTGTCTCATTTTCAGTACATGTTTGAACTTCAACGAAAACAGATTCTCCGGTTTTTGTGATGGTAAAAGGCCAAAGCGGATCAACAGAGATTTGATCGAATTCTTTTCACAAAATTCTTTTAATATCAAACACTGAATGTTGGAATTTATACCACATCCGATTAATTACAATCTGACCACATTTCGGGTTTTCTTCATCAAATGCCACATACGATGGCATTGTCCTTAATCCTGTCAGATCATCCAAAACAACAAAATCTGGGGCGTTCTTCCGAATGACCGCCGCACAACATTCAGTTGTTCCAAAATCAATCCCAACTGAATTTAAATTAGGGTTATACTCTAAAGACTTCTGTGGAATATAATAATAATAATCATTTTCAGGTTGCAAATTTTCAAGTACGACAATATTTTTTGCATATAAAGTATATATTCCATTTATATCGGCAGTAAACGTCAAATTAAATTTTTGTTCCCCTTTTGTATATATTGTTTCAGTAATTATTCCATCTTCAAGAATCTACAATGATTGACTTTATTTTATTTCGTAGTTTTTATAAATCATACCGTAATAATATCACTATCATTAACTGTTAAATTTATCATTTGTGCATAGGGTATGCTTATAAAATGACCTGTATTTAAAACATTTTCGCCATTATGTTTTATTTCGTAATTTTTCTCCAGAAATGGCATGCTTCTATACTTTGAATATCTATTTTCATTTGAAAGACATCTTGCATAATTTAATGCGGCTCTTGATGGATCTAATTTATTTGTAAAAAATATTCTTTTATAATTTGAAAATACACTTTTAAATTCTTTTTCGTTTATTGGGCTGATAGAATAGACCCAAATATATGGATTTTTAAAATAATCAGAGAGTTTATTTTGTAATCCACTTATTTCACCGAGGGTTGGGGATTTATCTTTCCCTTGTAGCATTTTAGGTTGCTTGGAATATTTTTCAAATTTCCAACCATTTGTAACATTATAGGTCCATGTTGCGCACTCAAAGAAACTGGGATCATTAACAAATATCCATATTGAATTTTCAAGCAATAGTGAAACCGAAAATTCTTTGATTACATTGCAAAGCAAAGCCTGATAAAATCCAACAGTTTTAATATTTTTAACATCTTTTTGCGTATTTGCATATTCAAGAAATTCATTGCGAACGCTATTATTCCAGTGATTTGGCAAATACACACAAAAATAATCAATGGAATGTTTGATATTTTTTTGAAGTTCTTGAAACAATTTGGCTTTTGTAATTTCATCATTTGCTGAAAAAAGTTTTTATTTGTAATAAAATAATATTCACTGCTTTTACGGTAAAAAATAAATTATTTAAACATTACAAATTTCAAAGCTATTCGATCTATTTGTCTCTGAATCATACCATTCAAAGTATCCAGTCTCGTAATAACACCCAACCGTAATTACCATAGTAATAAATTTCAATAAACAATAGACAAAAAAATCTGCTATTTTATTTTGGCTGTTTTTCAATCAATAAATTCTGATAAGAAAACACTCCCCCTTCTTTTTTTCACGTTTTATGGGTACATTATGCTATTAACGATAACAACGTACATGTTGTTATCAGCATTATGTTCTAAAAAAATTTCACCCGAAAGTACAAAGATAAATTATTTTTGGTATAAATTGTTGAAAAAGAAACAGTTTTCAGGCAGTAGATCTAAAGTATACAATACTTGGTTGAAGTGCCCCTCGTTCCATCGCTGACGTTCTTGGATAAATCCAAAAAAAGATATGTACAAGAAAAACAATTGTGAGAATAATGAATATTTTTACATGTTTGTTTTGCGACAGACTTTATTCAGGCCCTTATACCGCATAAAAAAATGAGAATATGTTGAAAAAGATGCGTTTTCAGAGAAAAAATTTATTTTAACAAAGCATTTTTAATCTTTACAATCCTTTCATTGTGATTAAAAAGAATAGCTAAGATTACGCTAGTTAACACCGTAAAAGCAACATAAAATAAAATGTACATCATTATCCAACAAATTTTTTCAGTCATTTTAATTCAAATGTATTTTTAAAAAAGCTGTAGTGAAAAGATGAATAATGAATGAGACAATGTAAAAAATGAATACTACTTTGAAAATGTAGGAAAACTCTGAAATCAAAATATCTGCACGTTTATTCATGCATTTTTCCAAAAAAATTCGTTGATCAAAAATTTTTTTTGCATTTTTATCAAATTTAATTTGATATGGTTCTATAATAATATTAAAATAGGATTGAATAATTAAGGATGAATTCTGTGATTTATATTTTCGTAAATCATTCAATTCCTGAAATTTCAAAAAGTAACAAAAGCATTAAAATTCTTTTAGGACCTACATTTTCAGATAATTTATATTCATCAAAGGCCTTTTGAAAAATATCATAAGTAAAATTTTTACATGGAAGCTTTAATTTGTCTTCAAAGTTTTCTGCAAATTTGAAAATAGTTCGAAAGCAAACACAATTGTGAAAAACAAATGTGAATATTAAATAAACAGTTAAAATCCAGAAAGATAAATTTGTAGCAAATTCTATGGATTTTTCTTTATTTTTTTATGCAAAACAAATTTTGGTTCAGAATTCAAGGAAATAGTAGTGAAAAAAATTGGTCTTTTACTGGTTAAAGTGAGGAAACAGAAAGAGCCTTAAAGACCGTAAAAATGAATGTATTAAAAAGATTTCTTTATAAATCAATATACAACTTGAAAAAATACAATGTTGTTGCATGACTAACCTTTTTTTTTGGCACTTTTTAGTTGAGTGTAAAAACAAACCTTCATAGGTTTTATTCGAAATTCTTTTTTTTCTAACGAAAAAGCTTAAATTTTTTCTAGTTAAAAAAAAGGCTGCAAGCTGGAATTTGTTTTTGCGGAGGCATTTTCATTTGCAAAAATATTGTTCCGAGAGAAAATACGGTTATAAAAAGTGTGATGCTAAACAATGAAAAAAATTTTTTTATTATAATATACACATCGAATCGAAAGGGAAATTTCATGAGATTTTTCGCAACTTTTTTTTTGTTTTTTGTAACGAAAAATTACAAGAAACGTTTTTTCAGATGGAATTGTAAAACATTTGGAAAAACTGCTGAATGGTGGATGAATTTTTTTTCAATAGTAAAATTTGCATAAAATACAGAAAAATATACTTTGAAAAAAAATTCATCCACAGTTCGCCAATTATACCAAACATTTTGCCAGCTATTGTCTCAAAAAATTTCCCTTTTTTAACAAAAAAGTTGGATGTGCAACACAAAACTGAAGTAAAAAACACAATAAAAAAAGATTAATTATCTAATTTAATAGAAATTTCGGTATTTTCAAAAGATTTTTCATAATCACTCATAATTTGTTCTAAATTTTGAACAAAAGCAGGACTGAATTCTTTACAGAAAGTCATACGAAATAAAATCTTTTCATCTCTGGTTTTCTAAAAATAAAAAAGCCAAAAATTACGATGACAGATTTCAGAAAACCTACAACACAAAATTTTAAAAGTTCATCAGGATCAAATGGTTCGCCAAAAACTGATGCAATATAAAAATCAGAAATTTTTCCATTGAAATTTTGATTTGATAAAGCATG
>CABFKP010000741.1:0-12422 GCA_901779475.1 Panagrolaimus davidi
TCATGGAAATTCAATAAAATGATTTTTGTTTGTATCAGGGTCGTCAGTTTCTTTAATTTCATCAATAATTGTTTGAAGCTTGTTTTTGTATTCTTCAGAAATTTGAGCAGAAAAACGAAGACAAATCTGCGTTTTGTTATTTTTCTAAAAATTTTTTTTAGCTTTTTGTATTTTTATAAAGATTTACTTTCATATATTCATAAAAAGTATCAATATCGAAAATTTCTGGAACATTTTCCAAGCTTAATTCAATAAAACTTAAAAACTGAGGTAGTTTAAGCATTTCTTTCACAGTTTTTGATGTAACAATTTTTGTATTGTCATCAGGTAAATCGCTAAAAAACTTTTTAAAGGAAAAAATAAATTTTTCTTACTATTTAAAATCATTAATATTTGGAAGAATTTCAATAATTTTTTCCAATGAAATAATTGAACCATTTTCATTGATTACTGTTGAATCATATAACCAAATGTAATAGCATTTTGATGCGATAAATTTAAAATCGTTAAAAAATATATTTCCATATGAAAGATTTAAATGCTTATTTTCACATTGATAAAGTTTTGAAATTAAAGAAGGAATTCGACTTTGTTCATTTTGATTTTGATAAATTTCAATTGCACCAGTGACCCAAATTTTACTTGAAATATTTTTAAATTTAATTCGTTTTTCATTAACAACTGTGTACCAATCATTTCTATAATTAAATGATAAACGTGAGACAATAAGAATCGGATTTTTGATGAAAAAATATTTGCAACATTGAATTAATTTTTGATATAATTCTGGAGTGCTTGGATTCTTTAAAATATAATAAATTATTGAATCAGAAGGTAATGAAAAAGATTGTTGACAAAATGTTGCAAGGAATTGAGTTCTTTTTGATGGAATAACCATTTTATTGTTTAATGACATTGATTTTTTCACTTCTAAACCAAAAATAACACATTTTTAAAAAAGTTAGTGTTATGATGAAAGTACAAAAATTGTATTATCTCGTTTAATAAAATTATTTAAAACGCGAATGTGGATGTTAAGATTAAAAACATTTTTCACCGTTAAAAAATGTTCTTCCACCTAAAAAATTTTAATGTTTTGAAAGCAGTCACTGCTTTTTAAAGAAAAAATCAATAAAAAGTTTTTTTCACTAAAAAATTGAACAAATAAAAGAAAGCAGGGTGTGGAGATCGGGGCGGCTTTATTTTTTTGTTCTCATTATTATAACATTTTTTGGAAATAAAAAGTGTAATTTTTTGGTCAAGTTTTAAAATTAATTAAATATTTGTTCTAAATACCGTTTAACTATTTTTGTTAGCCACACAATGAAATTCCTGTAAAACTAGCTGTTCTTTCTTTTTTAGTCTTATCACTTTTTTCACCTTTTTTTGCGGAGGAAACTTTGACAACATTTTTTTTTTTGCTCCCTCCTTTCTTTTCCTTTTCATTTTTGCTACCTTTCTTTAAAGAAAAAATTGTTGTTCACTTTCTTTGTGAAAAAAATTATTGTTTAAAGATGTATATTTTTGAAGATTATTCTGATGTCACTCCATCAACTTCATATCCAACTGTAAGTGGAGGAATTCCATTAATATTTGAAAATTGTTCATCCTATCAAAATCCACATGATGACAAATATGCTGAATGTGATTTATCTTCAGATAAAGATCCATGTGAATATCTTAAAGTTGGTTTATTTGTTTGTTTTTTAGGTAAAATATTCAAAAACGTTTTTTTTGCAACACTTTATTGAATTTTTAAAATTTGTTTCCCTAAAAAATTGTCAAGTTATTTGATTATTAGCTTTTTTAGACTTTTGTCTTTAAAATAGGCTACCTTTTTACTCTTTGAAAAAAATGATAAGAAAGGACAGCCAATTATTTATGTCTTTTTATGCCATTGCTTTGCAATGTTTAAATATAGGGCTTATATTTTATAGGCTAATTAACAATACTTGCTACCATAATCGACATAAAATATAAAATACATAAAAATTTTTAAAACGATAATCTGCTTGATTTTTAGGCGTGAATTTCATGTAATCAATTTTTTACAAAATAAAAAATAAAAATTTTTGTGTTTTGTTTTTAGAACTATTTCCAAATTTTATTTCAAGCAAAAAACCTGCAAGCTTTTTTTAAATTAAAAATTTTTTCAGTCCTAACAAATATTGAATAACAAAATCTTGCTTCAGTTTGAAACGCTTTATTTGTCTTGAACGGATTGCTTGAAATTGCCTATTGAATAAGTAGTTTTACAGATGCCATGAATTCGCTAAAAAAATTTTTGAATAATTGTTATTTTTCGGATTGCAAAAATTGAAATTGCATTTATCGAACATTAAACAAAACAATCTATAAAAACGTTTTTCTGATAACGAAACAAGACATTAAAATAATCATCTTTGTTTTAACTTTCACTTTTCGTCCTTTCTTTCTAATCTAATCTTTTAAAACCATGAAAAACGTGGACTCATTTTTATTTGTGTAGGCATTACTGAAAAAATGACAAATCAAAAAAAAATTGTTTTGCAATAAATAAAAGGAGCGCTTTTTTTTCTGTTGCTTCCGGAGGTGTTCCATTTAAATTTATTTTTTATCAAAAAACTTTTTTTCGATTACAACTGCAAAAATTTTTTTATGTTTAAAGACGATTTCTGCAAATAAAAAAACACGAAACTAATTTAAAAATCAATAATATTTAAAAAATCAGTTTTTAACAAAAATATGAAAAATTACCATATTTAAATCGGATTAATTTCAGGAACTTCACAAAGCCAAAGATTTTCGACCATATTTCTTAGGTTTAATACCGTTCGTATTTTCTGTGATTGCACTTTTGATTAATCTTGTATATGCAATAATTTCAATATTATTTTTAATGAAACAAAAGTAAGCAAAAATTTCAATAACATTAAAACATGCGGGAGAATTTAAAACATTAGAAATATTTTTTATCTATTTAGTTTTTTTTAAAACAAACACTTTCAACCTTAAAGTTGTAATATTTTTAGACCAGAAGAGCGTTATACATTTCTTTTGAGCCGTTCAATCAGTACAATTATAGCGCAAATAATGTTTTATATTGTATTAATTTCATGGAAAAATGAAACATTTGAGTATTTTCCGGCAGTAATATTCTTAATTCTTGGATCTTTATCTTTTCTTACATTAACTGGAACATATGTGGCATTTTCAACAACAATTTATATTGCAATTACCCATAGTTCATGGTATAAAAAACATATAAATATGAAAAGATGCGCATTAATGAATATTTGCATTTGGGGAATAACTGTAACATTTTCAGTAAGTTTTTTTTAAAGGAGTAGAAAAGCGGAAAAAAATACTGTTTTATTAATTTAAAAAACCTCATTTTAGTGTTTCTGTGGGGGAGCAAAACGATTATGTAAAGGAGGAAATAATTTTTGATATTTATTTTAATAGTCAGTTTTGCAAAATTTTTTGAAAGAACAAAAAGGCAAAAGGATGTTATTGTAATTCAGACATTTTTTACAAGTTTTTGGTTATTAACTGCAATTTAAAAAAAAGTTTTTATATAATTGGTAGTTGATCTGACAATAGTTTTCTGATATCCTTGTTGGTTCTTTCAAATTAATAATTTACTTAATTTGAATGTTGTAAAAATTCCATTTATCATTAGTAAATAATGACGAAAGGAGTTAAATTCGATGGAAACTAACAAAAAGCGCATGTCTCATAATATCAGTTTAAATAAGCACATGAAAGTTTTATATGTAAATCAGTCTATATATCAGGAATAAAAAATTCAAACGGCAATTTTTATTTCTAATTCACAAAATGGCGAAAGTTATAAAAAGATGCTTTTTTGAGAACAGTCATTTGCAAAATGAAATAACGCAAAAAAACTTTTGTTTAATAATATTTGTGCTTTAAAGAATGTGTTTGAGACAACTGAAAAGGCAATCGATAGATGAACGGCGGCCTGCTTTCGTTAAAAAAATAGAAATAGTGGGAAAGCGAAGCCGTCTGCAGAAAATAAATCGATAGCCGAAAACAATGTGACTAAAACAAAATGTCGCTATTTTTCAATGCGTAAAAAATTTTTCTGTGTTTTTCTTTAGAGGTTTCGTTACTTTTAAAGTATTATGTTAATGTCAAATTTTTGTTCATATAAAAGGACGAAAAAAATGATTAAACTGAAAGGATAAAAGCTATGATAAAATTTAAAAAAATTAAATTAAAATAATTTTTTAACAAAGTTTTATAAAAAAAAATAACTTGTTTTTAATACCGGATTCATCAATGTTTGAAACTCAAAGAATTAAAATAATCATTAACCTGCTAAATCTTATTTCAAACCATTTTTAGTACATTTTAATGTTTACAACATAAATAATTTGTCTAAAAAATTTAAAAAGAGAGCAAAGGCAGCATCTTATTTGATCTTTTTCATTTTTTATTGCATTTAAAATAGTGAAACAGAATTTTTTTTTTCCAACTGCATTTCGAAAAAAATGTTGTCAAATTTTTGTTTAATAATTTCTGTGCTTAAAAAAATTTGCGTTTTCCAAGATATGACATTTTAATCAATGGTTCAAAAAATCACATACTTATTATAAAATAAAATAAAAAGGGGGTTACAAAATATATAAATATATATTCAATTCTGTAATAAAACACAAATAAAACCATATTTTTCAAATAATGATTTTTCTCAGTATTTGCATGGACAAATTTTAAATGCTTAATTCAATTTTCTTATATATTCACATATTCCCTTTACCCGAAACATTTGAAAAAATATAAATTTTTTTAAAAAATTACAACATGGTGTAAAATAATGTCTTTCATCTGAATTTTCAAAGGCTTGAAAAAAGACTTATATTTTCATAAAGTCTGTGTCAGCAATTTTTTTCGCAAGAGATCGATACTTTTTTTTAGTTGTAAAATGGTGCAAAAAAGTCTTTACAAAAAATAAAATGAAAAAATTATCATTCAAAGTTTAATACAAAATATTTTGGGTAAAATAAAACAAAAACTATGATCTTAAATAATGGTTGAATTCATCCTCTTCCTTTTTAAAATTATTAAATCCATGTTTCCTTTTTCATTCTTGAATAAATATGTTTTATTATACACCAAAGGTATTTGAAATGTCTGAAATATATTAAAAAATTCAAAAAATAAAACCATGTCATTTTTGCTACCAAAGTTTTCGGCAGCAAAAATGAATAATAGAAAAATGTGTTTTTTTTTCTTTCTTTTTGGACGTACCTTTCTGCATCTTCTTTTTTCGCCTAAAAAATTTTTTCAAACAACAATTTTTGGTGATTAATCAACGAACATTTTTTTAGCGTCGCAAGGAACAGAAATAAAAAAGGGATATACCATTTTAAACAAAATTTTTTATACGGATAATGAAATTAAGCATAGAAATCAAACATAGTTTTTCATATTGGCCAATCAAAACAAAATAATCGAAAAAGCGAGATTCAGGTTTTTCATGTTTTACAAAAAATTTCTTTAAAAAAACTTCCAAAATAGGGTCACGTGGAAGTACTTCCGGGGAACACTTTTTCGCAAATTTTTTTCAACAGTGAAAAAATAATCGTTTTTTTTTTAATAATACATTTCTGAACTTTTTTATCATAGAATATATCTGTCCAAACAGAATTTAAATATATGATTTTATTAAAAAATTAGAGCTTACTTCCGCTCCCGGTTTGGCGGAAGTGCTAAACGGAATTCCGTTTAAAAAATGGGAGCGAAAATGAGCTCTAATTTTTGAATAAAATCGTATATTTAAATTCTGTTTGAACAGATATAAGCTATGATAAAAAGTAGATCAGAAATGTATTATTTAAAAAAAGCAATTATTTTTTCAATATTGAGAAAAAATTTGCGGAAAAGTGTTCCCCGGAAGTACTTTCGCACATCCCTGTTTTAAAACCGAAATTTGCCGTTAAATAAAAGACAAGTCATTCATTGTAAACATATTTTTAAGATATTTGTTGGAATTTATGGTGCAACATTATTTTATCCAGAAACAGCTCCAATTACTTGTAACTTTAATACCTGCCAACAGCCACTTTTAATAACAATTGTTATCCTTTCTGTTCTTTGTTATGTAACAGTTTTAGCAGTGTATTTATTTTCGCTGCTTCGAATGAAAGCAAAAGCAAAAAATTTAGAGGAAACAGTTGGAAAAGGTTCAATTCGTCGAAATATAAATGTTATGAATCGAATGTCATATAATTTGCTTATATTTGCACTTTCAAAAATGCCACTTTTAATTGTTTGTATTATTGCATTATTTAATTCAAGAGATTTGCGAAAACTTGGTGATGGAAAAAAATCGTTTTGTAAAACATTTGAAAATGGACAAACTTATTTTGAAGCGGAGCTATTAGCAGCGATTGCAGGGTTTATTTGGCTTTCTGGTGAGTTTTTTGGTTTTGAGTTTGCATTTTTATAATCATAAATTTTTACGTAAAATATATGGCAAAAAAGAAGTGGGGCTTTCTGTTTTTCTTGTTTTTCTGACACCATGCGTTTTTTTTGTGTGTTGAGTAAAATAGTAAAAAGGACTCACAATTTTTTCAAAAGTTCTTTCATTTTTAATTACAGTATTGTAGACTGCACCTACCAGAAAGCTTGCCGCATGATAGTCTCTTAATATCAGTTTAAATAAGCACATAAAAATCTTATATATAAATCAGTTTTTATAACAGGAATAAAAAGTTCAAATAAAATAAAAAAAGGCAGCAATTCTTTTCTTTTAATTCACAAAAATGGTGAAAGGTGTAAAAAGACGCTTTTTTTAGGACAGTCATTTGCAAAACGAAATAGCGCAAAAAAACTATAATAAAATTTGTGCGTTAAAGAATGTGTGTCTGAGAAAACTGAAAAGAAGATTGATAGATGAATGGCGGCCTGCTTTCGTTAAAAAAATAGCAATATTGGGCAAGTGAAGCCGTCTGCAGAAAAAAAATCGACAGCCGAACACAATGTTACTAAAACAAAAATGTTGCCCTTTTCCAATGAGAAAAATTTTTTTTTTTTTTCTGATTTTTTCGCTTTGAGTTTTTTGTTATTGAGTTTACATTTTGTAAGCGCCTAACATTGATAGATACTTACAATCAGGCATCCACTGCAGGCTCAATGATTTTTTTTTTGAATCCCAAATTAAACTACATATGAAATTTTCAGGTATGATCCTCGATCCAGTGGTAAATATTGTAATTGATTTTAAGAAAATTAGAAATCGATTAACGCAGATTTATCAAAAAATAAAATTCAGAAACAACAAATGAAAAGTGCCATTTTAATTGTTTTAATTTTGCATAATATATTTTATTGAAATCATTTTTGGGCGTTTATTTTGACAAATAAATATACAAATAAATCTGTAACAAATTTCGAAACGCATCATATGTATTTTTTAAATAATGTTCATGATTGTTATTGAAAGTTGATACTATTAATTTTTTCATCATATTTTGTAATATAAAATTCGATTTACAAACATCAAAATATTGTATTTAAAAAATTCAAAATAATTAAAAAGTTGTCGCAGCATCGACTAATTTTGACGATAATAGTCGTTCGTTTTTTTAGACTTTACTTTTAACATTTTGACAGATGTGTCGAAATATACAAACGAACAAAAATCTCCCTTTTTTCGTTGTTGTAGCGAATTTTTATGCTTCTTTTTTTCTCTTTTTTTTGTGCGAAAAATATATTTCAAAATTAGCAATCTTTTTAAATTTGGATTATTCAGAATTGTTATCTTTAGTAAATGATTTGTAAAATTTTATTAGAATTTAATAATGTCTGCATATTTTGCAATGTTTGCTTCATTTTTTTTGGTATTATTTCTGTTTCTTAAAAAATGATATTTGAAAAACTGTTTTACAAGATAAAAATTAGAAACTTTTCTCGGACCAAAATATTCAAAAAAATGTTATTTAAAAAACAGATATTTCTTTTTTTTAAAACGGAAATAAAATTATTTTACGTTGTCAGCTTCGTTTATTATAAAAATAAAAAGAAACTCCTTTTTTTCGAATTTTGAAAAGTTTGTCGGTGACTGACTTTTTTTGTTTTTGGATGTAAGCAATGTGTTTCAAAACATTTTGAAAATGCTTTTACAAATAAATGCAACTTTCCCAAAACATTGATTTTTTCAGACAAAAATCTTTTTTTTATTCATTTCGCTTTCTCTCGTTTTACGAAAACAGACTAGTTGTTAAAGAAGACTTTTTTTTTCTATTAAGCCGTACACGTTTTTGTTTCCAAAATAGTTTGAATATTTTATTTTAACAGAAATCATTATTGAAATTTTTTATACATGGCATAAAAAGTTTATTAAAAGTGCAGCTGTGACAAAAGTGATTGCACTTCACATCATTATTTAAAATATGTGTGATATTGTTTAATTAACAACTTGAAAGAATTTTTAAAAGTATCATCTTAGTTCACATAATTGAATGTTGAAACGCACAGAGTTTCAAAAAAATTTTTATTATGTATCCATAATTAAATTTTACTATTTTTGTTTTCTAAAATGCTTTTCTTTAGTTATATTCCAATTGAGATAACTCAGTCATGTACAAAAGTTACAAAAATACTAACAACTTTTGAAATGAAAAAAGTTTATAATGTTGTCGAAGTAGGTTAGCTAGGCTTATTATTTTTCAATGTTTTTGTTTTTGTTGCAAATCTATCGGATAATTTGCTATCGGTTTTTTTCCAAATTTGTAAAATAAAAAATGTTTCGAAATATTCGTGTTTTTATTTTATTCAAAGAAAAATAAATGCCAACACTTTTTCGGGTGCTTTTTTATTTTGTTTTTGACGAAAATAGTTGTTCGTTTTTTAAAACTTTACTTTTAACATTTTGACAGATGTGTCGAAATTTACAAACGAACAAACATCTACCTTTTTTTGTTGCTGTAGCGAATTTTTATGCTTCTTTTTTTTTCTCTTTTTTTTCAACGAAAAATATATTTCAAAATTAGGGGTTGTTGAAAAAGTGGTCGGCTGACATTTTGAAAACTTCTTTGTTTTTCTCGTATTAAAATGAAAAAAATTTAAATCCAACAAAACAAAGTGACCTTTTTTATTGCCGAATTGAATGCATTTATTTCAAGTCTTAAAAATTTGTTTATAGCAAAACATAATTTGCAAAAAAATACGAATAATTGTTTACAACGTTTTATAATTTGTAAAATTTAAAAATGTGCATTATTTCAAGAGATGACTCTTTTTTTCAAATAACAAAATAATGAAAAATTGTATCAAAGTATTTACGAAATGAAAAAAGAACGTAAAAAGATTTATTTTAAAAAATTGTGTAAAAAATAAGAAAAAATCACATTTTTAATTAACGGATGTGTGGGATTATATGCAATTTCCATTTTTGGCTATGACCTTTAACAAATATCTATTAACATAATTTCCTGCATATTTAATACATCTGTTGTAAACCAACAACATTTAAAATATTCAAAAAAAAATAAGTAAAAAAACAGATTTTTCATAAAACAAGTTGAATCAAAAATGTTTAAATGTTTTTCAGACGGGTGTTAAAACAAAACTTTTATTTTAACTTTACGAAACATCTTTTAAATCAAAGAAACAACTTTAAAAAAGGATCCAAACTCACAGCTCCATTCACAGTTGCCTAAAATCTGTCCCTTTTTGGAGAAGACCGAGTTTCTTTAATTTGTTTTTTGCGATTCAACCGGTTAAAAAATACAGCAAAAAGGAAACAAAAAGAAAGGATCTAATTTTTATCGATGACTAATAAAACTGGCACTAAAAAACATCATTCATAAAAAGATGACAAATTTTGTGGAAAAAAACCCAAAAGAAATCAAAAGAGAGAAATGCATTTCAAAAAATTAAAAATGTTTTTAAATGACTGGGCTTGAAGAATAATTATAGCATTTTTTTATAAGTTTTTATTTATGCAAAAAATATAACGGCTTTTACGATCGGAAATACAAATGTACAAAGATTTAATTCAAAAAATTGTGTAAAGAATATACAATCAATTAAAATTTTTAAATACTATGTGCATTGAGTTTTATTTTTTGCACTGCCCTTTTTAATATCTTTTGCATTTTTCTATATGTTTAATGTATGTGTAATAAATCAAAACTTTATTTAAAAAATTCAAAAAAAATTTAAAAAAAAACCAGCAACGCCGTTTTTCAAAAATCTATAGCAAAAATGATTTATAATTCTTTTTGAAGGATGTCAGATGAATGTTAAAAAAAACTTTGCAGAGCATTTTTTGACCCAAAAAATAAAAAAATGACACAAAATCACGCTGCTCAAAGTCGTTCTCTTTTTGAGGAAGACCGAAGTTCTTTTTATACGGCCAGACATGTCTTCAATCGGTTAAGAAATACGACAAAAAAGATACAAAAAGAAAAGAGCAGTTTCTCATCGATGACTAATATGACTGGAACCAAAAAACACCATTCATAAAAAAGATAATGACTAATTTAGGAAAAAAACTCAAAATAAACAGGAATGCGTCCATAACTTTTAAAAAATTATACTCGACCGTAATTGTTTTTGTGTATCGGGGGAATTATTCGCGTTCATAATTTTAAAAATCAAAAGAATGTATTTCAAAAAATTAAAAATTTTTATAAACGAATACTTTTGCTTTGAGAAATAACTATAACATTTTCGGTAAGTTTTTTAAAGAGGGAAGAAATTGGGAAAATATTATTTGTTTTGTTTTTTAAACTTATTAAAAGATTTTAAAATTGTGTCGACAAAATTCAGTTTGTCGATAATTAAAAATGTTTTCCACATGTTTAATGTGCAGTTAATACAAAGAAAAAATTCATGATAGCTTGCTTCTAAATGAGTTATGAAAAGTGTTTAAAAAATTATGTTAAAATCACAGTTAAAGAAAAAATAAAAAATTCAAACGAGAAAAAAGACAGAACAGCTGCTTTTTGAACGTGTTTTTTTGTTCGAATGATTTCAAAATTATAACTCTTTTTTTTCAACTTCGAGCAAGGGGCGGAAAGTCGATTTTTCAAAGTCGTTTTAAAAAACTGAAACTTTCCACACAAGTTCCTTAGGACTATGTAAGACTCATGCGTAGGCCAGTTTTTGTGTAAAACCCCTAGGGGGATCAAGGGGATATACGATATCCCTTTTAACACGAAAAATCAAAAAGGCCGGATTAAGCCAAAATAACATTTTGGGAATGTTTTAGGGTCCCATATGCAACTACTGAACAAGTTTCAGGTTTTTAAAGTAAGTTTCACCTACCGTATGATCCGATACAAAATTTGCATATTTCGTTTTTGACGAATAACTCGAAAAATTTGTTCTATGTGCCAATTTTTTATTTTTTTTATGTAATAGCCATACAATGGCCTACATTTTGGTAAAAATAATTTTTTTTATAATCATAAATGGTTTCAAAAATAATGCAAAAAATTTATTTGTCAGGACTTTAAAAAAATCAAGAAACAACATTTAAAGTCTTTAAAAAATAGTTCTGTGAAAATTCTTTTTTTTTTGAATAATGGATGCTGAAAAATGCAGGAGCTTTTCCCCCCATGACATTTCCCTCTCTTATATACAAAATTTATAAAATCAAAAATATCTATAGCACCAAAAAAGTTTTAAAAAATTCAAAAAAGCAAAAGAAATAGCAGCTGTGTTTTTATTGCCAAAAATTTTGAAAGAATAGTTTTTTTTCCGTAATGAAAAATATAATGTAATAAAAATATATTTTGCAGATTTTGGTGGATTGATGAAAAAAAAGCTTTATGAATTTTTAAAAACTGCTTTGAAACTGTTTTGCATACACAGTATCCAATTTTTTAAAAAGTTTCCTAGTATGTTTATTCAGGAGCGCAAATTAATGCAAATTAAAATAGATAAAGATCTATTTTGCCCAAAACAACTTTTTTAAATGACGAAAATGACTTGTAGTTTTAAAAAAAAACTTAAAACAGTAATCATCAAAATTTTGTGTAGGTAATTATTATGGTAATTTTTTATGTCAGATAAATTACATTTCTCGAAATGAAAAAGAAATAGGCAATTTTTTTTGTACTAAAGTACCACTTTTTTAACGTTCATTAAAAAAAAGACAGGCAAATGTTTTTAATGTCTCACATTTCTCACCGTAGAGGTCGGCAACTTGATATCGAGTTAAGTCCTCATATTTTGTCCATAAACTCGTCTAGTATAGGGAAACATTTAGGCAAAATATTAGCTGCTGAATCTTCATACCTGGGATTTAACAGCTGCACAAAGATGCTCACAATACCTTCAACACCAAAAGTCAATTTTAGTGGGTTTTAATTTTTTGGCATAATTCGAGTGATTTATAGGTTTTCGACATCGCTGAACACGATAAAATACTTTTCAAGTAGTATTTCCTTACTAAATTTCGA
>CABFKP010000749.1:0-12415 GCA_901779475.1 Panagrolaimus davidi
ATTTATAAATTTGAATTTTTTAAGGGGGATACTGTATTCAAACAATTATAATTGTGTCATCTTTTATTTCAGTTACATAAAAGAAAGATTCGTTTAAATATTTTTATACCTGAGATAAAATGTTTGAAGTAAGCAGCCTTTTCATCTGATAATTCAGTAGGATTTCCTGTTGCTATTAAACTCGTAAAATTTAAATAAATCACAATTAGCCTCATGTTAAATTGTGATTGTAATTATACAAGCAATATGATTCGCTTTTATACATCATCAAAATATTGTAAAGTATTGAAATTGTTTCAAAAATTTTATTTTTTTATCATTTTTTTGATTAAAATATTTTTTTAAAAAAATATCTACCTATTTTTTCTTTATGCAATCACATTTTTTAAAATTTTTGCATTGCAAAAACAAATAATTTATGAATATTTCACAAGACAAAAATACCAAATACAAACCAAAATTAAAGGTTGAGATCAAACCGAACCAGCATTGACATTGAGTAAATTCTTACAAAAATAAAAAAATGGAGACATACAAGAAAATTCAAAGTTAACCAACCAAAACTGCGGAGGTTTTTGACAGGTAAATAAATAAATTCTTTGACTAAATTACAGATTTAATTATATTTGCGAGCTGAAGTTTAGTTTAAGTGTTGACGGTGTAAAAAATAGCATTAAATTGAATACCTTTAAATTTATTTTATGAACTTCTTTGTCAAAAATGGGAGAATCCCAAAATGTATTATTTTGGTATGATATTTCAATATAAAACGATAAAATATAAAAATTTTTGAAGGTCAACCAGAAATCAGAAAAAAGGTCTTTTTTTTTAAAAGAATATTTCCGGGTACTCTTTTGAAATTTGCAAGATATCGTTGCTGAAACTCTTCAGAACCGTAATCAAAATTTACAATATATGATATTTTTATGAAAAATGTCCAAAAGAAAAATAAATATACACTTATTCAATTTTACAACAGTAAAAATTTCTATTCCCTTTTCTTCGAAGTTTTCATAACTAGATAATTCGTCGAAATAGAGGTTGTAAATAGCATACCGTATACTAGCATGCCTTCATTTTCATGAGGTTTTTGACAGGTAAATAAATAAATTCTTTGACTAAATTACAGATTTAATTATATTCGCGAGCTGAAGTTTAGTTTAAGTGTTGAAGGTGTAAAAAATAGCATTAACAAGGGAAGTACGCGAAGTGTGTTTCGAGTTTTTGCTCGAAAATGGGCTTAAATTAAAGATATGATGCCGAAAACAGATTTCTGAAAATGACTTTTTATTTAGTTTTTCCCTGATCACAAAAATGGTATTTATATAAAAAAATGGTTGGATATAACCCGAGTTTCAGCTTTTTTTGTTCATGTTTTTTACCCTTTTTTCCCGACCAACAATAACAAGTTGCACACAAATTTTTGTGCTTGCCGACGACATTTAAATAACGTTTCTTCCATTGTATTCTATTTTGTTTTAACGCATTCAAATAAAAATAAAGACAATTATGGATTTTTTGAACGAAAAAAATGATAAGAAAAAGCTTTCCAGGAAAATAAAAAAGTCGAAGCATTTAACTTTCTTATCAATTAGAATTATTGCCGCTCATCTTTGGAAAGCTTTCGAAAGAATAAGGTGTTTTTTAAGCAGTATATAAACAGTTAAGGGGTAAGTCATTTTGCTTTGTCTTTCTTTTTATTCTTCCAGCAAGAAACACATACAATGATGCTATTCCTGATGACTTTGGCTTTTCTACTTCCAAGTGTTTTTTCAACACAAATTTGTACACGAGTGAAATATACTGGTGTCGTCTATGAAACAGATGGATTATGGAATCCAACAGACTTAATTTATAGTTATAACTACAATTTAACTGTTGTCCCAAATCCTGGAAATTCAACATTTCCAAATATTTTAGAAGTTTCTAATTTCTCAGATTGGTCATCAAATTCATCAATCTATTATCGGAATTCAACATTTGGTTTCATTATTCCTGTAATTTATAGTAACTTTGGATTACTTTTATTGACGGGTTCTTTGGATATGGCTGAGGGACCTCAAACTTTGGGTAATTAAACCATTATTAAAATTATACGCGATAAAAGATAAAATATAAACGATTACAAATTTATTACAAAATAAATGATCGACTAAAAATAGTCTTTTTTAAAGCGTAAAATAAATGAATAAAAGCCAAAGAGAAAAGAGAAAGGAGAAAAGAGAAATATGGCGGGTGAATGTGAAAGGCGGAGCTTCGGCGACGACACTCCCGGGGGCAATGAAGTCATTTCATGATAAATACAATAATTGCAACAGCTCCTAATCCACCAATAACCCACAATACTCGATCATAAACAAATTGAAAGGCATGAACAACCGCGTCAATAATACCACCACCAATATTCGTTCCATTACCATGGATGAAATTCCAAGAATTATCATGATCAATATAAGCCAAAATACCGTACACTTGAAAAGAAGTTGAAGTGGTGAAACATTTTAATTTACATTTTTCATTAACGACTTTGTTATTGGAATACCAGCGATGAGTAATATGTGTTCCATTTGGCGAGCATTTAACATAAAATGATTGTTTATCACATTCAATATGACCCAAGATTTGTCCAAATGATGATTGACAAGTAACGTTTAAAATAGCACCTTCTGGACCAATACGACCTTTCAAAGTAGCATGTTTAACTTCGCACGAAGCATTTTGAATGTATTCAGAAGCTTTAAATCCAGTTGTTTCCAGAACCATATCAAAGAATGCTGGTAAATGTACCACTGGAACAAGATTTGAATCCGGATAAATCATATGTTGACCAACATTTGATGGTAAAACATTTTCTTTCCATTGCTTTTGTAGTTCATGTTGTGATCCACACATACATTTTACTGTTGAATCAGCAGCTTGACGACGACAAATATCCGGCTTTAATGAACATTTTTTATCTTCATTGCAGGTAACGATATCGGTTTCTTTCTTGGCATTTTGATTAATCCATGCCACATGGGTTTGATTTTGAAGGAAAAAGGTTTCAGCACGAAAAACATCCATAAATGGCAAAGTTAATCGTTTTAGATGGAAGCTAATATTGCCATATTTGAATGCCTCACCTTCATATAAATTAAACGTTTCATTCGTTTCTTCCTTGCTGGATCGAAGTTTTACCATAACTTGAATTTCAGGCTTCCATTCTTCACATGAAAAAACGGTTAAATCTGGTTCGGTTATTTCAATAAAATATCTGTAAAATGTGCAGCCAGTACCAGGTAAAAGACACATACAAGTAGCTGATCCACATGATTCTATGCAACTTGTAACACCAATATGTTTATTTGCACGATCCAATTCTTCCACCATTTTATCAGGAGCAATTTCAGCGCACATTTGATCAAAGCAAAGGCCCACACCAGGACAATGTTTATAAGATTGTACATCAATATTTCCAAGTGCAGTAACAAAATGATTCGCTTTAACACATTTTGCTTGAACCAAAGTTTTAAAGGTAAGGGTTGCGACTGGTACCGTACCACTTTGAAATAATAAACACACTTCCGTTTCTGAATGGGCAGTGATAAGATTTTGTTCAGTAAAATAACATTTTGTCCAGCCATCTTTATCAATAATACAACTTTCCTTTCCAGCTTGAATGACAACGGAATTAGAGCAAGCTTCATTTGCTGGAATTAATACCAATGCGATCATAACAACAACAATTGAAAGATGAGAAGTTCTTCGCATATATTTCATCGATCTTTCTGCTGGAGCTTGTTTTTCTTTGCTTCTTAAAAAGTTAGCTTTAACATTCTTTGAATCTTCATTTTCATTGACTTTTTCAGGATCTGGATTATCAACAGCTTCATAAGTTTTATATGGTCCAGCCTTGCAAGTTAAACATATTTTAGGACGTGGAATCGGATCCAATTCAAGATCACTTTCTTCATTTTTATTTGATCGCTTTACAATATCAACCAAGCGAGCCGCTCCCGCCGCAAAAAGACTTTTCTTCTTGGATTTTTTGCAAAGTTTAGATAAACCAATGGTAATAAGAAGAAATATTAAAGCCATCAAAATCCATAAAAGCCAATGCCAACATTCCAAATTAATAAGTTTACGGAAGCACCAATTACAATCCATCATTTTACAGTAATCATCATGTGCTTCACAATTAATCTCTTGTTGTACGAATATTCCTTCTTTTGAATAACCAATTATATTTACAGGACCACCAGCAATTGCAATTTCCAGTGGTAAAGTGATATTAAATTGTGTTGAATTTACCGTAAAATCCTTTGTTCGATGAGGAAAACGAACAACCATTTTTGCAACATCGGTAACATTTATCATCATATTATCAGCTGTACAAATAGCTTGTGAAATCACTGGATAAGCATTAATCATTGGTAAACAAATTAGCATTACTAGAGTTAAATATACTGGACTAATTGTTGGTTTAAGGCTTGGTGAAGTTTTTGGTTCCAAATTTGCTTCAAGGGGGTAAAGATGGCTTGGAGAACGATTTAAAATATTACCATTTCCAACTTTAACTGAAGCTCGTCGAATTTTTCCATCAGAGCTTTCTTTTACTTCAACAATTCGTCCAAGTCGCCATGTGCCACGCGGGACTAATTCTTCTTCTTCAATAAGTACAACATCATCAATTTCTGGACGAACATCAAGACCTTTTTGCTTGTGAAGAGTTGCACATGTATCACGAAGTTGTGAAAGATATTCTTTTTGCCATCGATCCCAATATTTATTTAAGCAAGAATTAATTTGTTTAAAATTTGCTCGAAGTTTATCGGCAGTTGAAATTTGTGGCAAATATTCTGGATCTGTTGCATCATCATGATCTTCCAATTCAGGTAGAGTAAGTTTAGCATTTGGAATAAGAAAATCAATTGGTCGTAATGGCTCTTTTTCAGGATCAAGATCAACAATTGGCCTTGAATTCATAATTCCTTGGACTTGTTTTACTACAGTATGAAAATCTTCTTGAAACATTTTTCGACGACCAAAAGCAAATTTTAAACAATTTTTCATTATTCCAATTAAACGCTCATAGACACCTCCTTTCCATGGTGATCTTTCAGTAATAAATTGCCATTCAATCTTATGATTTGCATTAAAATCAATAAATTCAGGATCATGAATCACTTTTTGCCATTGAATGATTAATTTTGAAGCTGCCTTGAAGTTACTTCCATGATCACTTAAAAATTGTTTTGGAGTATTAAATGTTCCCATAAATCGAAGTATTGCATTTATACAACATTTGGCAGACATATCTTCAAGAACTTCCAAATATACTGCTCTTGTTGTGAGGCAAGTGATAAGTAAAATCCATCGTTTCGTTTCATCTTTGCCTTTAATATTCCATGGTCCAGCAGCATCAATTCCACAAAATTCAAATGGTGAAAATTCTTTAACTCTCGAAGTTGGAAGATTTGGCATAACTGGAAGGCAATATGGTCGAGCCTTATACCGTATACAAGCCCGACATTTTGCAATGGATTTTCTAGCAACCAGTAAGCCTTTTGGAATCCAATATTTTTCACGCATTTTCGTTAATGTCGCTTTAGGTCCACCATGCATAATTGTTTGATGTTGATGATGAATTAATAGTCTTACTTCTGCACAATCAGGCAAAAAAATTGGATTTGCAAATTCACTATCCCCACAATGCTGAATTCGAGATTGCATGCGAATCAATCCATCCTCATCATAAACCAGATTTAAATTTTCAGCAGTATGTTTTGGAGGTGGATATTTTTGTTGAAGTTGTTTAATAATTACTTTTTCAGCTTGTTCGACCTCTGAAGCAGTTAATTGTCCAGGTTTATCCTTTTTTCTACAAAGATTGCCAAATTTGATGCATTGACCAATTACTCGAACAATTTTCATCCAGGAACTAGCTTTTTCAGCGGAATATAATAATTCTGGAGGTTCGATTACTGTAGCTTTTACTGCAAAAACAACTTCATTTATTATTTCAGGAATTTGCACTTTTGGGTTGAATGTGATATTTGATGGCCAATTGCTTGTTGTAAGCCATGATGGACCATTTTTCCACAATTCATTTTTCTTTAATTCCTTCATTGTACATCCTCTTGAAGCAACATCAGCAGGATTATCTTTTGTTGGTACATGACGAATGATTAAATTTGATTCCTTTATAATATTAACACGATTTCTTACAAATGTTTTTAAAGGTTTATCTGTTTGTAGCCAATAAAAAACTGCAGATGAATCAGGCCATAAATACATTTTACAACCATTTAATTGAGGCAAAATTTGCAAAATATATTTGAGTAATTTTGCACCAAGAAGTGCTGCCAATAATTCTTTGCGTGGTATTGATAATGGTTTAAGCGGTGCAACTTTGGTTTTACAAATTAAAAATTCTACTTTTTGTTGATCACTATCCAAATCTTTGTGTACTAAATAAATTACAACTGCATATGCGCCATTTGAAGCATCAACAAAACCATGAATATCAGTTGTTGAATTTTTAAATGGTGAACCAACAAATCTTGGAGTTTCAAAATTAATTTCTTCTTTCAACATTTCTCGCCATTCTTCAGCCATTTCAGGTGGTAATGGTTTGTCCCATTCAAGATTGGAAGTCCATAATTTTTGTAAAAAAATTTTGTACCGTAATACCACCGGAGCAATAAATCCAAGTGGATCATATTTTTTCCCTATTTCAGCGGTAACGGATCGCTTTGTTACAGGACGTTGGAACAAATTTACTGCAGCTGTAAGATTAATTGAAAGAATATCTTCTCTAGGATTCCATTTAATTCCAAGCATTGACATGGTTGAAGGTTCAACTTTAAAATGTTTTCTTACCGCATCGCTGTTGGACATAATTCCACGAAAATTCATTTTTACTGAAGCAAATGCATCAATTGTTTTTTGAGCTTTATAAATAGCTTCTTCATCATTTTCAGCATTAACTGCTCCATTATCAGCATAAGTATGCGTTTTTAATTCTTCACCCAATTTTTTATCATCCATGCTATCAAATAATACCATTAAAGCAATATTCATAAAAAATGGTGAAATTTTACAACCAAAAATAACCACTGCAAATTGATATGCCACAATATTTGCTGAATCAAAACCTTTTTCCAAATATTCTTGAACACTTTTTAACCAGAAAAAACGAAGGTATTGGCGATGTTGTGGTGCAACTTTTATTTGAAGAAAGGCCTTTTGAACATCTCCCATAACAATAATTTTTGCCATACGATAACGTAATAAAACATCCACAATTTTTGGCATCAAAGGCGGTCCAGCATCCAGAAAATCATTTAAACATGGTGAATTTTTTGACATCCTTCCCGAACAATTAAAAACAACACGTAATGGAGTTGTTTTACCAGGGGTAATAACACCATGATGGCTAAGATAATGTCCTTTAAAAAATCTTTCATTATCCGGGATCCTTTCAACCATTAAATTATCTTTGAAATATTGGATTTGAGAATCGTATTCCATCAAATAATCTGGATTTGCAGCCAATCTTTTTAATGATGATTCGATGCATTTCATTGCAAAAATTTTATTTGACGGTAAAGTTTCGGGATCCTTTGCAAAAGGCAATTCAATTTGAATTCTGCCATCAATAATTTTTGCAGTTTTACAAAAATGTTGCACTAATTCATCGTCTTGCCAATTATCAGATGCAAAATTTTCAGTATCCCAAAATTTTGGAATTTCATGATGTGATCGTTCAATTGCTTTTAAATCCTCTTCATTTTGCATCACTTTTGTTGATAAAGAATGAACAAAAGTTCCGGTACCACATATAATCGGACCAAGTCTTGATGGAATTTTTGTGAAGCCATTTTCAAGTTCTTCTGATAAAACAATCTTTCCATAATGATCATTGCCAATTAATATTTCTGGTAAAACCATTACTTTTTCATTACTATCTTTATCCATTTTTGGTAAAGCTTGTGTTAACGTAGGAATTGTATACGCATCAAGTTCAATAAGTTCACCATCTTCTGCTTCAACATTAAAAATAACAACTTTTGATTCCGTTTGTAAATTATTTGAATCACCAAAACGTGAAATTTCAAGCAAAATATTTTCTTTAACAACTGGAAGTTGTAAATTTGCAGCTAATTTTTCATTGATAAATGTCGATGCTGAAGCTGAATCCAACAAAATATCTACTTTTTCAAAACTTTCATTTTGTGGATTATAAATTTTTGCTTGAGTTATTGGCATTACAATTTCTTTCGGTTTAGAAACATGAACATCAACTTTTACTGCATATGCCTTTGTTGTAATTTTTTCATTTGCTTTTGAATCCGGTGCTTTTTTTTGATATCTTCTATTTCTACTGCAAAGAATTGTAGGATGTTCCCATTTTTTGCAAATAAAACAATTCAAAGGTGAACATTTTTTTGATGAATCATGTTGTTTAAAGCAGTTTTCACAAATTGCTCTTTTTTTTAAACAATTTTTTCTTTCTTCAAGTGTTGCATATTTTTTACAATCTGCTGGATGATGATCACTTCCTTCACAAAAAATGCATTGCTTTTTCTTTTCTTTTCTTTGTTCCGCTTTTGAAATTTCATTTTGTAAAGGTTTGCTCTTTTGGACTGGCGCCGCAGATGTTGCATTTGTCTGCGTTTTTTCTTTGCTAGGCGCCGAAGTTTTAAATTGCATTTCCAATTGCATCTGCCGAATTACAGTATCACGAAGACTTTGGAAAGTTGATGGCATACCAATTGAGCAAGCTTTCAATAAAAATGAATTAGGTAACTTTTTCATATAATTTTGTTGAAGTCCCATATCTTCAACATTGATACCAAGAGCACTAAGTTGTCGCAAATAACATTCCATTTGATTAATTGTGCTTGCAATTGAAGTAATTGAATCATTTGATTTTGGCACTTCATCATATTGTTGATAAAGGGCTGTTAAAATTTGATTCGGTTGACCATACATTTTATGTAAAAGATCAACAACCGGCTGATAATTAATATCGCAAATATCATATCCTTCAAATGCTTGTTTTGCCTCACCTTCCAAACAGGATAAAAGAAAAGCTAATTTTTCAGCATTCGAGTAATTTGGATTATTATGCACTAATGAATAAAGTTGCCAAAAATTTCGAAATTTTGCAGCATTGCCATTAAATTTTGGTGGAGGAATTTTTGGAACAGCAAAAGAAATATGTTGAGGTTGTTGATACATTTGTGTTGGCGCAAATTGGTAATTCAATCCTTGTTGTTGCGGCATTGTAGTATTAATTTGTGGAACAAATTGATTAGGATTAAACATATTTGAGCCTACAGCATTCATTTGTGGAACAAATTGATTACTATTATATGGTCCTCCAGCATTCATTTGTGCAGCAAATGTATGTTGTGGTTGTTGGGTTACTGTAGGCCTTGTTTGTCCAAAACCAGGTAATTGATTTTGCGGCAATTGTTGATATGTTGTTGGTTGAAAAATATTCTGTGCAACAGGATTTGGTGATAAAGTAATTGATGGTCTAATCACTAATGGTTGTGAAGGTGAAAAAATATTTTGGGGATTTGTGGAAGTTTTTGAAGCAGGATCAAAAATTGAAGGACGAGTTTGTGGATTAAAAACATTAAAACTACCTGCTTGTGGTTGTGGACGACTTGGATTAAAAAAATTATCAAAAATGCTAATATTTGGATTCTGATCATCACGAACTTGCTGTTGTGGATTAACTTCTTCACTCATACTTTCCTTTTGCTGATCAACTTGAACATTTTCAGTTGTCGAATTTTGAGTACTACCACCTTCTTTATTCGGGAAAAATTGACTTTGTTGCGTCAAAACATTTTGAAGAGCTTTTTGAAGCTTTGTTTGAGCATTTGTTAGTTGATTATAAAAATATGCAAAACCTTTTTCACTTTTAATTTCTTCATCTAACTTTTCTTGCTCAGTTAGTGCTTCGTTGTCTCCAGAATCTGACATTTTTTCAATTAACTGTTCCCATTCATTATGAAGGCCTTGAAGAGTATTAAATGAATCCATTAACTTCATTGACAATTTATTGTAATCAATTGAATGTTGCGATGCTTGATGAAAATCATTAAATTCTTGATTAATATTAATTTGATCAGCTTCTTCTAATCTTGTAGTTGCCACATTTTTGGCTTTTGTATACCGAGCTTGAAGCGTTGATGCCATATTTGACCTATCGATGCACCATGTAATTTATAGTAACTTTGGATTACTACCTTGCTTATACAAGGAACAACTCTTAGCGCGAAAGTAACAACGTTACTCTTCGTGGCTGTTCGTATTTGTTCGAGAATGTTCAGCCTATTTGCGATAGAGCTGACTTCTCTTTCTTAGTCACTTTTTAATTGTGCTTTGCTTGAGTCTAGACGTGTGCTCCCGGCCTCTCTATTCTCTTATTTATTATTGCTCTGTATAATAAAGTGTTATTATTATATTACTATTATATTTGTATATCCATGGATATAACATTATTCCCACTTCAGATGGAATCGGATTCAGAACAGCTGGTTGTCCATTGTTAAATGGTGGTTGTGTTGTAGCTTCTCCAAACGGCATGGCTGCAAGCACATTTGGTCTTACCTTTCTTATTGTAACAGATACGACAAAACTTGTTGTTGAAAATGGTGGAATCTATGATGGATTCAATGGAACTGTTCAACAAAATTTATGTTTAGAAGGAAAATCTGATACAATAAGTTCCCAGCATTATTATAAATATAATCAAACTGCATGTTGCAAAGAATATACGGATTTTAATACTACTGATACCCCTCCAACAGCATCATATGGGAATGGAACAAAATGTTCAGATGATGCAACATTGACATGGTTGGATATTGTTTTGGTATTGGATGTATGTAATGCCATGACAAAAGTGGATCAATTATCTGCTACGCTAGTAACAATTGTGCAAGGTTTAACAATTGGCCAAAATTCTGATCATACAACTCGAATTGGAATTATCACTTTTGGAACAGATGTTACAATTCTTCAACAGCTAAAAGATACAACAACAGAAGATCTGATTATTGATATTTTATTTGGAATTAAAATAAATGCAAATGATCCAGGTGGAAATATGGGAGGGTATATTTATTAAATTAATTTACATAAAAATGTGACAGCTTATTTTAGAGCTTTAAAACAAGCATATAATCATATCCTCTCACAGCGAACCTATCGAAAACCTTTAATCCTTCTTACTTCTGCTGCATATAATGATGAAGGCTTTATGGATGTTAATGCAACTGCAAATAGTATTAAAGCGGATGGCATGAAAATTATGGTAATTAATTATGCTGAAAATGATTTGGTTTTAACTGGTGCATTAAAAGGGATTGCATCAGATGGATATTATTATGTTTCATCAGCGGAGGATTTAATCCCCTCTGTTTTATTTGGATTCACACAAAGTAAGTTNAAATAGAAATTTCGAATAACTTTGATTGATAAGCAAAAAATAATATCTAAAAATCAAAATTCCGAATTCTAATAAAATAAGCAAAAATATTGCTGAATTAATTTTCGACGAATTGCGATACAGTGTCCAAATAAGATACTGTAAAATATTTTTTAAACATCGAAATTTGATTTTTATTCCAAAATATTACTGTTTAAACTATTTTTTAGTAAATTGTTATTGCTCTGCAACAACCATTCAACTTTCACTTTATAATGAGCAATGGTTAAATTATACAAATTATGCTGATTGTTTCCTTGGAGTTTTAAGTCCATCGAATCCCACAATTGCAAATAAATATGTTTGTAAACTTCCTGGTTCACTTGTTTCTCTGACATCTCAAGCAAAACAAGATTTCATTATTGATAACTTTTTTGTAAAAGGTGATCCACTTTATGGTGAAAAGAAATTTAGTATTGGCTTACATAAATCAGATTCCGATGGAACATGGAAATGGTGGGGATATAATGGCACGGAAATTCCATATGATAATTTTCCACCAATGGCTAAACCGCCAGCATCAAATGATAATTATGGATATATGTTGAATGATTATGGCTTTCATTGGGCTTTACAAACTGGATATAATACTGCATTAAAATATATCTGTCAAAGTCCAGCTTGTGATGCCGCAAATGTTTGCAAAAATTTAAAATTTAAAATTTTTTGTGTTTAAATAATATTTTTAAACTTAAAATTTGTCTAATTTTTTATTCGTTGAATTTTATTGGATCTGTGCAAAATAGTGGAACTTAAAAATAAACATTTGAAAAAAATGTAGGAGTAATAATATCAATTGCAAATTTATATCCTGCTTTTGTTTTATAAAACTGATGGCTACCAATCTTTTTTGCTTTATCACAATTTTTTGTCCAATCTCGATATCCTTCTTTATCAAAATTGTTAAGAAATGTTGTTTTTTTT
>CABFKP010000762.1:0-12399 GCA_901779475.1 Panagrolaimus davidi
TCTAAGCGTCCACATCGATCTCGTTCAACTTCCAAAACTGAGTGAGTTTCTGATTTCTTTTCAGTAGTGACTATGAGCATTTACTTGAGTATTAGTACTAGTCTGAGCCTTGCTATGAACCTGAACATAATCATGAGCAAGAACATGAGCAAGTACATTAGCTCGATCGCGAACATGAGCATGAGCACGAACATAAACGCAAACATGTGCCTGATCATGAACGGTAACACGAGCGTGAACCTGAGCATGAGCCTGAACAGCAACGTGAGCATGCGAACATGATCATGTATTTGAACATGAGCTGTAGGATGAGCATTACCACGAACATGAGCGTGATCATTTGACATTGAGTATATTGATTTCCTTTTTAGTGATAATTCATCCAAAACTGATGCTGCACCAACATCTTTAGAAGTGGCTCAAGGTGTATTTGGTGAGCAAAATTCCTTAATTTCAATTATTTACTTTGTTTTATACTTTAGATCGATTAATGGATCATAAAGCTAATGTTGAATCTCGTCTTCCTGTAATCAAATCCGATCATGCAAGAAGAATTAAGGAGTTTGAGGATAGCATTCGGGTTGTTGTTCATCTTGCTACAATCTTTCAGGGCAAAATCCGACAATATGACCTTTTCCATAACAAAAAAAAATTTACAGTTCCTTGAGCAAAGACTTCTGTCAGAATTACTGTAGTTTTCTTTTCATTGCACTTTTTTTTCTTTCCATTACAAAAATTGCCTTGCATTTTGCCAATTTCTCTCCTGCCTTTAGCTTTTAATGAATTAATTTTGTTCATTCTTTGCATTTAGTCTTTCTTTTGCACTCCTTTCATTCGTTAAAATTTACCTCGATTGGTACTTGCATAAATCAATGTTATTTATTTTACCGATTTACCATCTGTTTATCAGTTTTATCCTGGAAGAGTAATTGGGATTCTGTCTGTTGAAATCTGACTGTACTTGCTGACGTCATAAAGTTATCAATTAAAGATGTGTCGTATTTGTCACAAACGGTAATTACTTCGTGATTGCAATTTACTGCGATTCGTTTACCTTTTCTTTTGATTTCGAATAAAAATCCGAGTCACGTGATTATACTTCTGGATTTCGACAACTTTTTACTCAACTGTTGATGTCTGAGCTTTAAGAAAATATAGCTTTTAAAGAATTTTCAGCGTCGTTGACGATCAAAATTAGTAGCGATAGAAGAATTCTACGAGTTGAAAATCAATTTCTTTCTCTCATTTAAATTATTTTCTCAAAACTAAAAATGTCACCAGTGACTCTCATTTTGCTGGAAGTTTGAATCAGCTTTCGAATTTTCATAATAGCATGAATTCTGCTAAATTTAAGCAAAAATATTTATACTTCAAAGGTAACTGTCTGAACAATAGCCTTCAACTTTTGAACCACTGACTTGGGAGTACAGCTTGTGAACTTAATTCGTCAAAACGATTTGATTAAAATCTAATACAGGGAAAATTGAATATCGATCCGCACCGCTCGTTACGGGGAAAGATGTGAGGGGAAAGGGGAATTAAAAATATATATTTCGTTCTTTTTTAAAAAAAAAAAAAAAAAAAAACTTTTTAAAGCGGTTTACCAAACAAGGCAAGATTAATATTTTGGCGTTTCAGACATTCATTTTGTAGTCTTAATTTTAGAACCTCTTCGCGTGTCGATTCTGTGTTAACAGCATTTACTTGATGACGGTCGTAGTAATCTTGTTGCCTTTGTTCCTCTTCCTCGTGTTCCATTCTTTGAAGACAATATCTTACTACGTGTCCTTGTTTGCCACAATAGTAACAGATTCGATTATCGAAAGGCCTGTTGGAGTTACTGTAACCCTGTCCGTCATCCTGATCATCGCCATAGTCTAACTGATCCTGAAGTTCATCTTTTAAATTTTCTTCATGTTCTTCTTGCAAAATTCTTTGGTGACAATTTCGCACTAAATGTCCCGGTGTCCCACAGTAAAAGCAAACTCGGTTATCGAAGTTACAGTACTCTTGTCCTTTGTCTTGCTCATCATCATAGCCTAATTGATCTTCATCGTTAGCATCGTAATCTTGTTCATCTTCAAAATTAGCTTCTGAATCCTCTTCATCAACCCTCAAATTTTCAGCTACCTGTCTTGCTAACTCATCAATATCCAAATTTTTGAAGTTAAAATTCGTCTGGATTGTTGCAATTCCTGATCTAGGGGCATCGAAATTTTTAAGTTTCAAGAAAACTTCATTCTTTCGGGCTACGTCCAAAGCTTTAGCGTAAGTATCCGGTTCCGTTTGCCTGACAAGGAACGCTAATTCAGGATCTAATTTAAGTAGAAATTCGTCTAGTAATTTCTGGGCCTTAACTTCGTTGCTTAATCCAGCTGTTGCTTGTTTAGCAAGTTTTTCGAATCTCACAGCAAATGAATTTAAATCTTCATGGGCCATTTTTGGTTCCATCAAGCTGAGTTTTGCTGAAGCTAAACTTCTAAAACTGGTATCTTCACAGGATTTCTTCAACTCTTTTGTGACTTCATCAAAGTCTGTAACTGTTTGAAGAATAACATCAACTTTATCTCTTGCTGGTCCAACAAGATAGCATTTTAATTTTGCTAACTTCTGGGTGCTACTTAAACTTTTATATTCGGCTTCCATTAAATCGTTAAAACTTCTGAGCCATCTGTCGAAATCGATTTCTGGATTTCCATCATAAGTTTCAAGTCGTCTGCAATCGGAGCACAGTTCTAATACGCATACCCTCGCCGCCTTTGGAGCTTTAAAGTTTAATTGCTGGTCGCCTTCAGCCTCAGAGCTGACATTTTTAAGCATTCCTGGTTTTTCGAATCTAACTGATCTACCGATTTTACATCTCTTCTTTGTTAATTGGTAAATCTCTTCGGAATCAGAAATCTCTTCGTGATCAGCGGAAGATAAAATTTTATTCTCTTCGGTCATGGTCCTTAACTTTTCCCTCTGTCGGACTTCATTTGCCGTGACTTCGATGGCAACTTCAGTATTTTGCTTATCCAATTCAGTCGGTTCTTGTAGTGCATGTGTCACATCCGTTCTAACTTTGCTGATCATCTTTTCTTCGGATTTGATTCTATGAATTACTTGCGTCAACAAGTTGACGGCGTTGGAATCTTCTAGCCCTTGGGTTAGTTTTGGCTTGTTTAACAAGTCGTTATGACCTTGAAAAGGATCTTTCATCGCAGTTAAGCGGTCAGATAAGAGAATTGTATAGAGATTATAGAGAGTTTTTAATAGGTGAGTACAACGCTCATTGGATTGCTCCAACACGGACAACACCTGTAAGACAGAGAAGACAGAGAAAGTGATTGGATTGGAAGGATTCTCCTCTAGAATTTCTTCCAGCTTACCTAGAGCTGCTTTTAGCTCATCCAAATACGGGCTTTTATGTAAGCCTTTGCTTACTTCCTTGTCTTTTTGGACAGGATTATCAGAACTATTGTTTCGCACGTTTTTAATTTCATTGCCCAAAATATTGCCCAAATTTCGTGCATCTTTTAAGCTGAGCTTCATAGCTTCTTTTTGTGAATCAAAATCCTTTGATTTTGTCATTTTTTAGGGGCAAAAACTTTTCCGGAAAAAAATAATAACGCTCGTTTCAAGTACGAGAGGGCTTTACTCAACGAAAATTCGGAGTCTTCTGCAGGAATTTTACTATGCTTCCGTCGATAGAAGCAGGCTCCAATAATAATTTTATTTAAAACTTTTACCTTACCTCGAGTAGAACAGGGACAACCAAACCACTCGCTGCTACCAAAATGTAAAGACCTGTACTTTGAGTAAAATACTTCTTTACTTAAATGTGATTTGCCAATGTCTTGTCTTCGAAGGAAAGAGTTTTCAGTTAACAGTTTATTTATAAGTCTTCAATAAGGAGCACACAATTGCAATACAAGCTCTGGTGATCAGCCAGGGTCGACGCCGACTAAGAGTTTCTTAGCGGCTTATATAGTAACAGGAATACACAGATACAAAAATAGAAACTAGCAAGTTCCCATAGAAATCGTATAGTAGCATTCCATGAGTCTTGCACAATATTGCGAAATGTAAGGAATCGGCCGCTACTTTCCCATGGCTTGTACAACAACATCGCCGAAATAGAATTCGTATAGTGTCCTTTTAGTGAGGTTGCATGATTCTGCAAAATCTTGCTTGGTCGTTGCATGATTGGAATGTTCAAAGAGAGAGAGTCGTTGACTGCGAGCATTGCTTTTAGTGAGCATGATGAATCATGATTAAGTGAGTGGTGGCTTGCAGCAAGTTGCAAAAGAAATGATTGACTTTCACTGATCAATGATCATAGTTATTGCATGATGACCGTAGTTGGGGATTGCGCCCGGGATGCTGTAGAACAGTCGCTTCGGAGCCTTTGATCCTTTACATCTTACACCCCCCAAAAAGCTCGCCTCTGAGCTTCAGAGTTTGTCGTCATGTCATAATTGTGATTTTCTGAAAGCTGAATCCATTACTTAAATTAACTTACCTTTTTGTGTTGCCATATGTCTATGTTGTTGTTCGATGTCCAAAAAGGGTTGTTGAAAACTTTGTGATAAATTTTTTTTTTTTATCCACAGATTCCGCTTTCTTTTCTTGAATTCTGTCAGCTTGTAGTAATCTTTCTTCAGTAATATTATATTCAACAAATGTCTCAGTTAGAATTTTTCATAGTTTCATGTTATTGGCTTTGTAGCTTTGTCGAAGTTATCAGTAGAATTTTTAAAGAATTTTCAATTGCTATGTCATTCTCTTATGCATCATCTTATTTTAGCCAAACACAAATAATAACGATTTTACTTTACCATTATTCTTTGCTGACTTTGTTTTTTTTTTCATCTTCTATCAAACTTGATTGTGGTAGTGAAGACAACCAAAAACTTTCAATTTTCTTTTCTTTACCATTATTGTTCTTTCTCACTCGTGGCACAAGCAATATTCTCCCAATGATAGTCTTTCTTCTTTTCTTTTCATTCTCTCACAATGTTCTGAAGTATAACAAAAAAAATATACTTGCTTCTTCTTTGCAAAGTTTCCCGATTTTGTTTTCTTTTTTTTTTCCTTTGTTCCTACTTTTTCTTGCTTCCATGCTTGAAGTTTTTTCTTTCTCTTTTTACCATGGTCGTTGCGTTGCTTTGCTCCGATCGATCTTGTTCTTACATTTTTTTCATTTCACTTTGCTTTTCCTTTTCACTTTACTTTTTCTCAGCTGTATTTTTCCTTTCATGCCAATCTTTTTAAATCCCTCATATTATTTTCTTTCATCAGTAAAATAAATTTTCACGATTATTTCCCGTGTGATATATACATATATACATATCCTTATCGTTCTTCTAAATTTAGTCCATCATTTTAAAGCTGTCTTTAAGTGACCATCCACAACTGTTGCTGCAGAATCTCGTGAAGAAATTGCTCCGTTCAAAAGGGGACGAGGAAGGCCTCCATCAACGTGAGTTAATTTTAATTCTTTCGTAAAGCATGTTTTATGTCCTTTTTAGATCTCTTATTGCTAAAAGTACGACAAAGAAGCCTTCTCCTGGTGATCCTGATAAATCATCTGATCCGAAAGACAAAGCTTCTTTACCTTTATCTCACCAGGAAGAACCAGCACTGACACCTGCATCAAATACTTCGAAAGAAAATCAATCTTTGCCTGTTAAGCAACCACTTCTTCCTGAAGTTCGTCCACAACCACCACAAACGTCTGTATCATCTGTCGCTGCCAATGTAAAACCTGTTTCAATTGAAAAGAAGAAAGAGGGTGGTTCTTCACAGCGTCGAAATGCTGCTAAAAGTTCTTCTAAGCGTCCACATCGATCTCGTTCAACTTCCAAAACTGAGTGAGTTTCTGATTCAACAAATGTCTCAGTTAGAATTTTTCATAGAAATTAAACAAATTGAGAAATACTCGATTTGTTCTAAGCCCACCTGGTATAATTTCTTTTAAAATTTTTATAAATCGATTAAAAGTTTCAATTAAAAAAGGCATAAAGTTCTACCGTTTTAATAATAACAAATTTGATTAATCCCAACGCATATTAAACTCTTAATCCCATAGTACTTTAGCATCTGCTACTTATTCTTTTAGTTTTACATCGTACAAGATTTTTTAAGGAAATGGAATTGATTGTTGGCGAACTTGGGAATCTCTTACAATGGGAGCTGTTCCAATTGTTTTGAAAAGCGAATTACAACCATTATACGATGATATGCCAGTTATGGTTGTAAATAGTTGGAAAGAAGTCACTGAAAAAAATATGGAACTATTTCAGAGAAAAAATTTAACTAATTTTAGCAGCGATGGTATACCTTGGAGACCTAAAATATGGTTAAGATATTGGATAAATGAAATAATGACTTTAAAGTTAAATAGTATTTCCACATTGTGTTAAATTTACTAATTAACAAATCACTTTATGCTTTACAAAACTTAAAAATAAAATATACTTCTTTAAACACAGTTCTCTCATATTTCTTTTTCCTGAATTTTGTCTTTCAGGATTAACAATAAATAAAGGAACGGGTTGCACGAAAAATTCATTTCGTTATGCCAGATGAAACGTGATGCTGATTTTGTTTAGTTTTTTTGAGATAGCTAATTTCACGCAATCCATATTATCTTTTTTTAACGTTTAAAGTATAATAATATTTCTTTTAAAAAAATAAAAAAATAAATGTTGTTTAATATTTTATGTTCAGAATTTTGCTTTTCGGCTCATCACAAATTATATTTTTGAGTTAAGACGTTTTTTATGTTATATTTTTATCTCGTCACAAAGGCAAGATGGACTTCTGAAACGAGCGAAATCATTTGATTTTGCTCGTTTCAAAATCTTTTGTCGGTGGCGGCAAAAAATGCAAGCCGTCTCCAAAATCAAACTGCCCCTCAAATATTTTTTCGCGGTTTTAAGCTACAGATAAAGATCCTTGTATAAAATGACACAACATATTATGTGCTTTACATTAGAGGTTTGATAAAAAGCTTTTCAACTTTCAAAAACACTTTTATGTGAATGATTGCTTAAAATGCCTTAAAGCAACTTCAAAATAAGGATTCTTTAGGCCCCGGAAAAAGCTTTAGTCTCCACCAGCACCGGGTCCGGTTACTTTGATTTTTCTTCAATTCTGCCTTGGTCTCTTCCATGCAATTCTTTTGAAATCGAGAAAATAGCTCTCAGGTTGGGGCTCCGTCCATCCTTACTTCTAAACCGTAAAGATATAATTGGTAATTTTTAAGATTTGAAAAACAGAAAAAATGGATAACATTGTTCCGGATTTTACAAAAAATTTAATCTAATTTCAAATCCTTTGTTTATGAATTTAATGCAGTACCATTTTCTTTCAAAACCAAATAAATTTTTTAACAAAGCATAAAGTCAGATGTCACTCCATTCATTCGAAATCCAAAAATAACTTTTTTTTACAAAGGAAAAATCCTTTTGATTTGAAAGCTATCTTTTAATTTTATTTAAAAACGATTGCAAAGACGAAAAAGTCGTTAACTCTCGTTGGGGTTCCTGAAAAAAAATAAATCGCTTTGTTTATAAATTTAACGAAAATAATTTCCGTTTTTGACCATAACATTTCGGCAGTTAATTTTAATCAAATGTTTCCTTTTGCCTTCGATACACCATAGATGACATGCTAATTTAGTGATTAAAACTTTTGGAAATATAGAGTCTGTCCTATAAAAAGGATTACGAACAGTGTTTTCCCGATGCCGATTCCGATTCCGATTCTCGATTCCGATTCCGATTCCTCATAAGGGGATCGGAAAGAATCGGAATCGGAACGAGAATCGATGGAATCGGATCGGAATCGGAAAAAATGGAATCGATTCCGCTGTTGTAATTACATTTAAATGTGATTTTAAAAAACATCACATGTGCTGAAATATTTTTTTTGGCCGAATGTGTTTAAAAACATGATATTTATAAATTTTGATCAATTTTGGACAGTTTTAACGCAAAAATCAAAAAAATATTTTTTTCAGTTTTATCCCACCTAAAAAAGTTGAAAAATCGAAAAAATTTTTTTTAGTTTTTTTGATTGCAAATGATGGAAATATGTCTATTATTAATTTTTAATGTGTATTTCTGCAAAAAAACATTATAAAACATCATTTTTGAAGCATTTTGAGCAAAAAAATTTTTGTGGAATCGGAATCGATGGAATCGGAATCGGAACGAGAATCGATGGAATCGGAATGGGAATTGGAATCGGAAAAGCTAAATGGAATCGATTCCGGATCGGAATCGGAAAAAATGGAATCGGGAAAACACTGATTACGAAATCTGAAACTGAAAGACTTATTTTCTTTGACGAATTTTATAGGGCGCATTCGTTGTAAGACAGTTCATGAAAATCAAAAAAATTTATCAATTTCAAATTACATCTGTCTTACAACGAATGCGCCCTATAAAAATCGTCAAAGAAAAAAAGTTTTTCAGTTTCAAAAAAGTTTTTCACTTTCAGATTTCGTAATCCTCTTTATAGGACAGAGTCAGAAGAAAAAATATTTTTTTTGTATTTTTTAACTTTTTATATTTCTATAAATTAAAGTCATTAAAATGAAGATTTACAATGTAAAAATAAAAAATAACATTAAAATTTATTGTCTTCTAAACCGTAAAGATATAATTGGTAATTTTTAAAAGTTTTGAAAGACAGAAAAAATGGATAAACGCTTTCTTGATTTGTCATACCACTATGAAAAAAAATTGTAACACCACAACGTAGGAACTTTTTTTAAAACATTATTTATTTTTAAATACATTATTTAATAAAATACTTTTTTAAACATTCATCATTTTTAACATTAATAAAATGAAATTTATTAATTTGGTTAAAAAAGAATCCACCCTTAATTGCCACATAAGAACTTTCACCAAATAATTTTTTGAATAACGGAAGCACAATTTCTGTTTTTTTAGAAGAATCATGAAATTCAACATTTAATTGACAGATTGGCGGATATAATTCTGGATTATCTAAAAATATATGTACTGTTTTTAATCAAAAAATTTTTAAGCTTACCAATCATATCTTTCATTAATTCATATTCATCACCTTCAATATCCATAAATAATAAATCGACTAAATTGCCTTTAAAATATTTTGAAAGAAAATGTGTAAATGAGAAATGTTGAAGTTCTTTTGCAACATAGTCACCTTTTTCTACTAAAAAAAATGTTGGATTTTTAACGTTCGCAATTAGGAGATATGATAAGGGTGATCAGAAAGCTCGGTTCGTTTTTTTTGTCGTATGGTTGGATGTCACACTATCGAAAATTCCGAGTTTCGCAACGAAAATTCTTCAGAACTCTATGAAAGATTAAGATATCACAAAAAAGCGGCATCACACCTTCTGACCCACATTCCAGGCTATCTTTATGCAAAATTTCAGAATTTTTAAACGGCGGACAGTGCTGGCCATAGAAAAATTCGGTTTTTTTATTATAACTTTTTAACTATTTGTTTTTATGAAATTTCTTCTTTTGCTATTGATAACCTATAGTTGATAGGGCATTTTAGTGCTTACAACTTTTAGAAATATAAAAAAATAAAAAAGATAGCTTAAAAACACCGAAACGGACCGGACCGATTTCGAAATTTCAGTGTTTTTAAGCTAACTTTTTTATTTTTTTATATTTCTAAAAGTTGTAAGCACTAAAATGCCCTATCAACTATAGGTTATCAATAGCAAAAGAAGAAATTTCATAAAAACAAATAGTTAAAAAGTTATAATAAAAAAACCGAATTTTTTTTCGGTCCGCACCGCCAGCACTGATGGCGGATTCCAAAATGAGGCCCATTCAAACAGCGAACGGAAAAAAAAGAATGGAAAATATAGCCACCAAATAGTGGTTAATTGTTCCCATAAACTGGTGGGTTATTCCCGGTTTTACAATAGGCGCTGCCATATCCTATAATTTGCGGGAAGTTTTTACCCTATTTTTTTTAATTTTCGGGAAAAAAATTCCCGTAAAAATGGTGCTAAAATAGCCCTCAATTTAACTGTCGTTGAAGACACAGTTTTGGGATTAATTTTGCAATTTTTTGGTGGAAATTTTCCTGTAAAATAGGGGGAAACTTTCCCATAAAATAAGGGAAACTTCTTAACTTATTATTAATTCGACTATGCTGATCATTTTAATCATCTCTCATTTTATAAAATACCGTGAAAAAAAAAAGTTTCGGCACTTTGAAATATAGGTTACTTTTCAAACACCTGAAAAACGCATATTTCCATGGCCTTTGGGTAAATTTTATATCGTTTTATCAGATTTATAAAAAATGAACAAAACAAACCTAAAACATTTGCACTAAAAGTTCCATTTTTTGCACCAACTAGCCCTTCGACATAAGTTCCACCAAGACGCTCTTCATAAAATTCTTTGCTTAAAGCTGCTCCAGAATCAATACCAAGAAATTTGCATTGTGGCATTATTCTCTTTATTCTTTCTTCGGTTTCTGTTTCACCACCAATTCCCAAAGAAATTACATTGCAAGAGACACTATTTATTGGCTCAAATGGAAGAATAAAATATTTCAACTCCATATCAATAACAAAATGTTTAAGCGTCGTTGTTTTATTCACAGTATCAAAAAGATCATTTGAGCATTCCTAAAAGAGTTTAAGGTGCTAAACAATCCGGAAAACAAACTCTCTCCAAAATGTTACTTACATTAACCATATCTGCAATTTTAATACAAACATTTGAAATCTTTTGTGACATAAAATTTTTTGATAATAAACATTTTCGACTTTCATCAGCTTTTAGAAGCAGATAATTAGATTTCTCGGAACTTTGTTGAAACCTTGAACTAATTGAAGCACAATTTTCATTTCCATCTTTTGAAGAGTAATACAGTATTGAAGTCATAAATATTCCAATAAATGTAAATAAAATACGAGAAAACATAATATTTTTCATGATGCTTGTTTTTTTTTGGTTAAAGAAATACGAAGCAAATATATTACAGCAGAAGAAAGAAAAGTACAGAATGAAATAAGACTGAAGCCAAAAAGAATGGTCAGCCGCACTATACGTTAATAATCAACTATGGAGAATCCGAAAACCAAAATCTTTTTATTTTTTAAAACACCAATGAGTAATTTCTGGTAAAGTGGTAAAATATTTTAGTTATCTATAAATTAAATGTTTGCCACCTCTTCTATAAATATATTGTTATTTTCAAGTTGACATAATTACATTTTTATTCGATTTTATATGTTTCTAAAAAATGCAGAAAAATAAATTATTGAAAAAACCTAAACAATAAAATTGTGATGTTAAAAAAATAACAAAGAATAGTGAAACTTTTATTATTTATTGAAATAATTTTATAAAATAACTTTACTAAAAATTACTTATTAGTGTTTTAAAAAATAAAAAGATTTTGGTTTTCGGATTCTCCATAGTTGATTACCACAAAAACAGTAAAAACACGTTTTTGCCTTAAAATTTACCATTTTACCACAAATTACTTATTACTGTGGTAAAATTTACTTAATACGCAAAAATAGTATTATTAACAACTTTTTTTACCAAAGGTATTTTGAGCGCACAAATCTTTGGACAAATATGATGCTAGAAAAAACCTTTGTTTTGATTATTATAATAATACATCAAGAATAATATAAATTTAGCAAAATTAAATAAAACGTTTTTAATATTTTATTAGTTAGTTAATTAGTTTCCACATTCATCGAATTTATCAAAATATTAATTTATTAGGTGTTTTGTTTAAGATATTACAAATTCGAATGTCATGGAATTATTCATTCCACGATTCATAAAACTATACATTTCTTTTCTCCTCTTTTACACATTAAAGATTGTTCCCTTTTTCCTGTGATTAATCAGGCAAAGACGGCGACTGTGTTTCTTTTGCGTTTCAATTTTTTCTCGCTTTTAACTTTTACAATTTCTAATGTATTGTGGCCAACTACATTTATGGAAACTAAATAAATATATTTTAATACCTTATGCATTTGCATAATGACAAATGTGATTACTGCAAGACATACAATTCAAGTATTATTTATATCTGATATAAATAAATAAAAAAGTTTAAATTAATGTGAAAAAAAAGAGAAAGAAAAATGTTAATAAAGACTAACAATTTTCTCATTAATAAAAATTTTTTTGTGACAAAAAAATGATTCCCCACTCCCCAATGTTAGATTTTTCGTGAATAAACATTATTCATGTTTTATAAAAATTGATGGATTTAAGATTTAAAAAAACTTTTAGTAATTTTAAAGTAAAAGAAATTTTTGTTAATGACAAATATGAGTAATGCAAGAATTATGATTTTACAAAAGAAAAAAATTGCACCATTAAAAAAAATCAATAATCATAGTATTAATAAAGCGGC
>CABFKP010000771.1:0-12398 GCA_901779475.1 Panagrolaimus davidi
GCACGTCGAGAACCATTATTTGAAGCAGCAGAAGATTCTTCACAAACAAATGCATGAATATATAATTTTTGTTGAGATGTCAAAGCAAGTTGCAAATCATCATCATTTATCATTGTAATCATATCACCATCTAAAAGAAAAGATATTTGAAAAGCACTAAAGATAATAGAAACTTACCTTCATCTTTATACTTTAGCATTAAAGTATGTGAACCATCAATATTATATGTTTCAGCAATCCAATTTGCCATTGCCGTAAAAGTATTAACTTCAGAAATTGGTAAAGCAGCTTTTCGAATATCATCAGCATATTTTACTTTAACGATGATATTAGTGCTCATCTTTGCTGTGTTAATTAATCAAGTAATAATATATACCTGTAAAAAATTATTAATAAATTTGGTGAAAAACATAAACAGCAGCGAAAAAAAACACGGAGAACAAAAAAAATGTTTGGAAAAAAATGATGACAAAAAACAGCGACAAAAAAGTTGAAAAACTTTGCACGTTGCGAAAAATTTTGTTTCAAAAAATTTTTTTACAGTAATTTGCAAATTTTGTTCGTTCATCGCTGTTCATTATTCACTGTTAAGTATTGATTTGCATAAATATGCTAATGTCCATAACATTCAAAAGATTTGTATAAATTATTCCATATTTCATAAAAAAGTTTTGGAATATGTGGTGTACAATTTTTGGCTTTTTAATTTGGCAAAAAATATATCTGCTTTGATTATAAACAGTTGTTGAATATTCATATGTTTTAAAACAAATAATTTCCGGCTGTTGAAAAAAACAGTTGTAAAATTTGTATTAATATTGTTTGTATGGGTTAAGGGAGAAAATTGCATAACAATTTTTGATGAAGAATCAATTTTTGAGTTATTTTTAAGTATAATAAAATGTTTAAAAGCAAATAAAGATGTTTAAATATTTCAACAAAGAAAACAAGATTAATAAAATTTTTACAAAATTTGTAGTTTTTATGTTTCTCCTTTGATAAAATTTTTAGAGAATAACGCAGTTGTTGATCGACTTTTTTGAGAGAAATGTTTTTATTCAGATTTCGAAACTTTCGAAAGACACATTTATTTTGCTGTTTTTTTCACATCAATCGTAAAAAAATGGCGGTTCTTCGATAAAAAGCCAAAAGGTGCTAGTCACAAAAAAATATATGCTAAAGCAAATCTAAAAACCCAGTATAAAAATGCATTAAAAAAATTTTTTTTTGTAGGAATACACTTGTTTTCACTTTTCAAAAATAAAGTTTTTTTAGACATTCATTTCAGCGTCTGTATTAAAAAATGTTATGTCGCTGTTTTTGTTTATCAAATTTATACATTTCTGTTTTAAATTTTGTGTTACAAAAATTAAAAAGTTAAATATTGATGTTAGTTTTTTTGTTTAAAAGTTTGGGTTTTTTGGTTGTTTAAAAACTCTTTCGAGTAACTTCGACATTTTACGCAAAATTATTATTATTCACACACACTTCTTCGATTTTTTACAAGTGTTCTTTCGAAGGAATTGTTCCAAATGGAGAAATGACTAAAACAATATAAAAAATATATCTTTATCCAAAGAATTTTGACAAAACTTTATTCATTAAAGCAAATTTTTTTTGTTTATTGCATTGAAACTTTTTATTTCAAAACTGTTTTTTTGTTCATTATTTTAATTTTTTTTGATAAAAATATTTCTTTTAAAGATTTATATTACATTTTAACATGCTGAAAACACAAAAACAGCATTACGTTTTTTAGTTATATTTAAAAAATTCAAATGAAAACCATCGCAAAAAAAATAAAAACCTTTTTTTGTGAAAAAACTTCTCCTTTTTTTGTCATACATTCAGAAAAATATATTTTGTCTCTTTTAAAATCAACAATTCGCGAACATTCGTTTTTGAATTTGCCATTTTAAAAAGTGAAATCATATTTTTTTGCGATTGCGAAAAAAAAACCACCAAAAAAACAATGCATTCATTTTTTATTTTTTGAATATTTTGTATGTTTCCAATTTTTGGATTTTTTGAAAAACTATAAAAAATGGAAAAGTTATATTTAATAAAAAACATGTTTTTAAACCAAAACAGGTTATGGATTATAAAACAATATTTAAAACATAATGTTTTCCCATTTCATTTTACAAAAAAATGTAGATTTTGGTAGAAGTTAAACATTATCAAAGCTTCGCTGAAATAAACTTTAATTATTTCGATTACTTTACGCAATATATTTTCACTGACTTTTTTCATTTTTTTAGTCAATTTGTGATGCCTATAATAAATTTTTTTAAAATGATTTTTTGAACCTCTTAAAATAATGAACTCCGTGGAGTTTTTTTTTCCATTTTCACCAAAATGTTCAAAAACGAAAATTTAAATGGTTTTAATAAATATAAAAAACAATTTAGGACAAACTCTAAAAAATATAGTTTAACATTTCTTTGCTGTTTTAATTTTGTTCCTTTTTTTCCTTTAAAAATGTTTGAATATTTAAAATATTTTTCTAATAAAATATGCCCCAATTTTCGGCTTTACACCCCTTCGACTCATTCATGTGGCCTCTTAGCGATCGAATGTTGCCATGATAATGCCACAAAATTTTGGCCCGCCATGTCCGATACAATTTATGGTATCGCAGACACATTTAATATTTTGGTCAAAAAAGAATTAAAATGAAATTTAATAAAATTACCAAATTTAATTTTTATTTTTGTAAATGAATGAATAAAATTTCAAATTTAAATTTTTTCAAATATTAGGACTATTTTAACCACCTCATTTTTTAGAAACAAAAAAAGACCATGAGTTAGTCAAAAAAATTGGAAAAATATTTCTTGCTTTTGTTTCAATGTTCTCCGATGTAAAAACTTTAAAAAATGTAGTTTATTGCTTTCTGCTTCTTTTTTTTTCCATTCACGAAAGAAAAAAAAATTGTAATAGTTTTTTTAAGTATAATTTTTTGAATATTTAAGACATTTTTACAAATATAAAAGTCCAAAGCAAAACCAACACAACAGCGTGATGTAAGGGGATGCAATTTTACTGTATTAATCTTATTTCTCACATTAATTAACTATATACTTTTTTTGCGCTAAATTTTTTGCTCGTAAATAAATATAGATTAATATTTTCGAGCAATATTGAAAGAAATAAAGTAATTAAATTGTCGCAGAACATAAAAGTTCGTCTCCACCAAAAAATAATCAGAATAGATTTTTTTATTCAGCATATTATGACCCGCCAATTAAACATTTTTATTGTCAAATAATTGATTGGAAAGCAAGATGACATTTGGAAAGTGATGATCAAATTCCTCGTGGATCTACAAATCCTGGCGCTGAAGGCTAGGAAGGTGATCCTATCCATTCAAGATTGATGCTGGTTGATAATCATGACCAAGAACAAAATCATCACGAAAATGCATCTCTCCATTTATCAAAAATTAATCACCGTAAAATGTTTTCAGTCTTAAAATTTTCTTAAATATTCAAATAAAAATGGTAAAAACAAAACCAATCTCATTCTTTGAAAAAAATGTATAAATTTTTTTTCTCTGTTTTAGCGTTGGCTGACAATCAAACTTTAAAAAATATAGTTTTCACTTTTCTGATTTTTTTTCTCGGATGCAAATAAAAATTGTAATACTTTTTTTAAAATATCTTTTTGAATATTTAAGAAATCTTTAAACACTTAAAAAACATTTATAATACTTTTTTAAATAATTAATAAAAAACAGGAAGCAAGATTAAATTCCTTTTGTAGGAATAAATAAATTATTTACGACTTGAAACTGCATGTTAAACTTTGCTCCGATTAATCTTTTTTCTTTTTTTATTATATTTGATTTTTCGATATTTAAAAAAATAAACAATCATTTGTAAAAAAATTAAATTTTGTCATGTACATTAATAAAAGGTCAGAATCTCTCGTTGTAAATTTTATTAGGAAAGTGAGCATCCATCTTACGAATATTGATCGGATCATCAATAACTTCGAAAATTTCATCTTCGTCGTTTTGCACTTTCTTCTTTCTTTTTTTCTCTTTAATTTGTACACCACGATTAACGCTTCCGTCAGTAGTAGCATGACCAGTGTTAAACTAATTTTGACGGAACAACGGACAATAAAAGTCAATTAATTTAGGTCCATTAACTTGAATTCCTAACAATTTCAGTATCGTTGACACGCCCTTTTTAACATTCCTTGAAAGATAAAGAATTTGGTTAGATTTTGAAACAAATTAATTGGTGCCCATTTTATTGTCAAGGGAAGTACGCGAAGTGTTTTTGGAATTTTAGCTCGAAAATGGTCTTAAATTAAAGATATGAGGCCGCAAACGTATTTGTGAATGTATTACGTCCCAATGGCTATCCAAAAAATTATAATTTCAAATTAAAGCTCACACAATTCTTAATTTTTTGCTACAACGAGAGATTCCGATCTTTTATTAATGTAAATGATGAAATGTAATTGTTTTAAAAATGATTATGTATTTTATTAAACATTATTAATATAAAAAAATTATACAAATACAAAGACATAATTAAGTTATTCACAAAATTTAACATCTAGTTACATATCATGTTTGCATGTTTGTATAAGAAGCCGTGCCATTGTTTTTTCTGCTTTTGGATAAGCATAAAAATTTTTATTTATTATAAATTAATTCAACCCCTTAAAAGAACTCGGTGGAGTCTTTCATTTCATTTGCACCAAAATATTCAAAAACAAAAATCTAAATGGTTTTAATAAATATATTTTGTTAGAAAAAAAGTTAAGAGTAATCGGAAAAAAAAAACAAACTAAAAAAAATATAGTTTAACATTTTCTTTGCTGTTTTTTCAACAGCAATTTTATTCCTTTTTTTCCTTTAAAAATGTTTGAATATTTAAAATATTTTTCCAAAAAAAGATTAATTGAAACGAATTTATTTTGTTATTAAGAAAGTAGCATTTGTTTAAAGGTTAGTTTCATAAAAAAATGATTAAATGTATTCACGAGACTGAAATTCATTTCCTTTATAAAGAAGCATTTAAAAAATAACACTTTCCTAATCAAAAAGTGGTTTGAACATTTTTAGGAAATTGTCGTTCGCATAATATGCGAATGATACTTTTCTAATATTATCGAAATAGTTTCATTCTCGTTTAATGAAGCTGCAATCTATTTTGCTTCAATTTAAATATCCACAAAATATGAACAAAAAAACGCATCGAGAAAATTAAAAAAAACCGAGAAAACTCCAAAAAATATAGTTTGTTAATGGTTGATTTTTTCTGGAAAAATTAATGTATGATTTTTTAAAAATTATTTGAATATTTAATATTATTTTAAATAAACGCGAAAACATTTTTTCCTTTCTTTATTTTTTTTTCTGGGCTTGGTTGGATTTGTGATTGTAGCAAAGCTGAAGCTTACCGGTTGTTAAAAATACATTTGCCGGGATAGATATTTGATAAGAAGACTGGATAATGTATAAGTAAAGGTTATGCCAAATGTTGCACCATCTGGTGGTAAAGGATATACTTTCCACACTAAAATGTTAAACAACGAAATTGATACAACAAAATCTGATATCATGGCAACTGTTGATGGCATTACACATAATGTTAAAGTCCAAGTTGGTGGAACTCAAAACTGGATTATTCACAAACATCTTTTCGATTTTTCACATTTTTCACAACTTTTTTTTCGGGTGGATTGTTCAAATGAAAAAGTGACTAAAACAATATAAAAAATATATCTTTATCCAAAAAATTTTGACAGAACTTTATTCATTAAAGCAAATTTTTTTTGTTTATTTCATTGAAACTTTTAATTTAATTATTTTTTTGCTCATGCATAATTTCAATTTTTATCTAACAAAATATTTCTTTTAAAGATTTATATTACATTTTAACATGCTGAAAATGAAAACAGCATTACCCTTTTTTAGACATATTGAGAAAATTAAAATGAAAACCATCGCAAAAAATTTAAAAGCCTTTTTTGTGAAAAAAATTTTTTTACTATTAACTGCTAATGTTACTATCCATGATAGTACAACAGTTACAAATATGCATTGTTCCTATCTCCCATAAAACACTAATACCGATAATAGTGTTAAAAATAGTATTTTTTATTTATGCAAAAATGATAATAAAGGTTTTTGACATTTTTGTGTAACAATTAAATGGATAACCTTTAAATAAAAAAATGCCCTGAATTACCGCAAGGGAAATCTTTTTGTTGACTGCCATAAAAAGTGTCAGGAATCAGTAATTTATCAATAAAATCAATTTAATCTTGCTTCCGTTTTTTAATTAATTATTTCAAAAAGTATTATAAATGTTTTTTAAGTGTTTAAAGATTTTTTAAATATTCAAAATCTTTAAACACTTTGAATAGGGGCTGTCCAGATATGACGTCTCAGGGGGGGGGGGGGGGGGTAAGTGACCGTACCGCCTTTGATTTGCGGCAAAAAGTTTTTTTGAAGTGAAGGGGTAAAACGAAAATACGTATGACGTCATATCTGGACAGCCCCATATTTAAAAAAAAATGAAAAAATTATTACAATTTTTATTTGCACCGGAGAAAAAAAACAGAAAAGAGAAAACTACATTTTTTAAAGTTTCATTGTCAGTCAATGCTAAACCAAAGAAAAAATTTATGCAATTTTTTCAAAAAATGAGATTTGTTTTGTTTTTATCATTTTTATTTGAATATTTAAGAAAACTTAAACATTGGAAACATTTTACGGTGAAATAAAAGACCGATAACATCAAAAATAAACACATGATTGGTGGCTTTTACAAGATCACTATGCTACAGTGAATACATTTGTCTGAGAAAATCTTTTTTTTTTCTGATTGTACATATATCAAAATTTAAAAGAAAAAACAGTTTTAACCAAAAAACCGAGGAACAAAGTGAAAATCACTGGAATTTTAATATAATTTGTGTTCGAATATTTTAAAGAAAATTAAAAGAATGAAAACATTTTACGGTTAAATGAAAGATCGATTATATCAAAAATTAATGGAAAAACAATTTTAACCAAAAAGTAGAGGAACAAACTGAAAATCAATGGCATTATACAGAGTGGTTCAAGAATTTTTCCCCCCATAAATGTTGATCGCAAATTAATACTATTAAAAAAATCGAAAAACGGACTTCACATTTGTTTTTAGCACCTAATAGGAAAGAGGTTTCATAAAAAAAATCAAATTTTTAAGACCTAAAATTTTCGAATTTAGCTTGGTCGCCCCTGTCAAAAATTCTCAATTTTTTTCTTTCTTCATTTTTTGAAAAATTTTTGACAGGGGGCACCAAGCTAAACTCGAAAATTTTAGGTCTTAAAAATTTGATTTTTTTTATGAAACCTCTTTCCTATTAGGTGCTAAAAACAAATGTGAAGTCCGTTTTTCGATTTTTTTAATAGTATTAATTTGCGATCAACATTTATGGGGGGAAAAATTCTTGAACCACCCTGTAATTTTATTAAATCAAAATTAAATATAAATTTACTTTTGTTTTAAATGATACAATATTATTATTTTACAAATATGATAAACGGCTTTTATAAAATGCCTCAAATATTCAAAAACCGTAAACTTAAAAAAATTTGCTTTATTATTGATCCAAACTGATGCATTTAATTACAACAGTTCTTTCTGCTTTATTGATATATTTTTTACTCCTTATTTGCCAAAAAGCAAATGAACCACTTTGTTCACAAAAGTGCATTATGATGCATCAAGCTGTGAACAAAGTAGCCTCACTCCATTTTTTTTAATAAAAAAAAACTTTTCAATAACAAAACAATTTTTTTACTTTCAATTTTCTGATGCTTTTTTGCATGGGTTTTTTGTGTATATTTTTCACGTTTAATTATTGTTAATTTTTGCATTATAAATAACTTTGTTCTCTAATTGTCAAATTTTAATATGACATTACATTCCAGAATTTTATCCAACTAGAACGCGAAAAAAGCTTAAACTTTTTAACATCGTTTCAACTTTTATACTTTAAAACCGTTTTTAGGCTTACAACATGGTTTTCAACTGCAAACTTTGTGATGAAAGATTTAAGATGTTTCAATCTCAAGATCGTGAAAATGATTTTTTTGATGTTACATTTGATGTTGAAGGAAAAGTAAGTTTTTTTTGTCATTGTTTAATGCGTTTCAGTTTTACATTTTAGTTAATCCATGCACATAAATTTATGCTTGCATCTATTTCTGAAGTCTTAAAAAGAATGGTATCAAATACTTGGAATAATGGAGATCCAATCAAAATTGAAGCATATTCTTTCAAAGATTTTTATGAATTTTTAAAGTTTATTTATTCTGGGAAATGCTCTTTTACTGATGAAAATATTTTTTCAATGGTTGATTTATCAGAATTTTATCAAGTTAAATCTCTTCAACATAAATGTGATCAATTTTTATCAAAGAAAGAATATACTGCTAAAAATGTTCTTGTAATTTTGAAAGCTTTATCAAATTATTCTTTGCCATTATTTGAAAAAGCTCTATGTAAAGCAGCAAAAGAAAATAGAATTAATTTGCTTGAATCTAATGGATTTATGGAAACTTCAAAAGAAAGTGTCATGAAAATTGTTAAATTTGAAGATCGAATTGCTTCTGAAGAAAAACTTTTTGAAAAGGTTTGTAAATTTAAAAGGTTTTTATGTGTATCATTGCTTTATCTTTTAGATTTGTGAATGGGCAGAAAATCAAGCTCAAAAGAAACAAGAAGAATCAAGTGAAGAAATTTTAAATATGAATGATGCAATTAAATCCGAATTAACAGAAATTTTACCGTATATTCAATTTAAAAAAATGAATATAAAATTTTTAAATCGATTCGTTGGTAAGTTTTTTTAAAATTGATAATTAGTTACACGTAGGTTTTCTATTTTAGTTAAAAAAGGCTTCATTTTTTCTTATGATGAATTGAGCGAAATTTTGGATTTTGTTTCTTCTCGAGCAAAAGGTATGTTCTTATATATTTCTTTTTTTTGTTGAAAATAATCCATTTTTTAGTTAAAGTCATTAATTCCAAAGGCCAAACTATGGTTGGCATGCTTCAGAATGATTCTGCTATCACTGCAAATATTAAATCTTTAAAAAATGTTCAATCATCTTCGATTAAATCTATATATGCATATTGGAAAACAAATTTCGAAGTTCCATCAACTGGAAGCTCATTAAAGAAAAGAGATGATGTTAAATGGTATTTCTTTTGTCGCAATGGACTCCTTGGGGTGATACATTTTACAGCAATTTCTCACGATGATTATTTACTTGCTGAAATGACTCCTGGAATATCTAGATTTGATACAACTGAAAAATGTAAAATTGAAATTGAATGAACAGTTTCTTTGTTTTCATTGTTTTTTCATTTTTTTTAATAAATTTTTATGTGAAATTGAGTATTATTCGAAAGCGAATGTATTTTTGCAATATGGACAGATTTGTATCACTTGTGAGTATAGTTTTAAAAAAGAGTACCGTATGGTTTGAACGTATCCGTTCTTTTCCTCTTTTTTTTTTGAAAAATCCGTTCCGTTCTGTTCTTAATCTCAGAAACGGGTATACGTTCCCGTTCCTGTAAATTTTTAAAAAGTCTTCAAATTCCAATATAGAAGTAACTTTTTTGTTTAAATTATAAAAAATTCTGAGCGTAGACAAATCATGTTTTTACGGCAAATATACCAGCAAAAAAGTTCCCTTTTTACAATTTCTAAAGTTATGATTTCGACGAATTTTTAAAATAAAGTTACAAAAAGGTGTTAAGGAACGGAACGTCTAAAATTCAAAAACGGAACGCGTCCGTTCCGTTCTTTTTAAAATTTCACCCGTTCCGTCCGTTTCGTTCCGGAATTTTGAGAAACGCGTTCCCGTCCGTTCCGGGACGGAACAGTGGAGACACTGACTTTTTATCCTTCACGAACGTTCTTAATTTTCTTTGGATAAAACTCCGAAATGCTGACTGCTTCTATAACCTTTTAAATTTACAAACCTTTTCAAAAAGTTTTTCTTCAGAAGCAATTCGATCTTCAAATTTAACAATTTTCATGACACTTTCTTTTGAAGTTTCCATAAATCCATTAGATTCAACTAAATTAATTCCATTTTCTTTTACTGCTTTACATAGAGATTTTTCAAATAATGGCAAAGAATAATTTGATAAAGCTTTCAAAATTACAAGAACATTTTTAGCAGTATATTCTTTCTTTGATAAAAATTGATCACATTTATGTTGAAGAGATTTAATTTGATAAAATTCTGATAAATCAACCATCGAAAAAATATTTTCATCAGTAAAAGAGCATCTTCCAGAATAAATAAACTTTAAAAATTCATAAAAATCTTTGAAAGAATATGCTTCAATTTTGATTGGATCTCCATTATTCCAAGTATTTGATACCATTCTTTTTAAGACTTCAGAAATAGATGCAAGCATAAATTTATGTGCATGGATTAACTAAAATGTAAAACTGAAACGCATTAAACAATGACAAAAAAAACTTACTTTTCCTTCAACATCAAATGTAATGATAAAAAGTAAATTTGAAAAAAAAAGACTTAAAACAATTTGGATTTTTAATGATTATTTTTAAAAAGTACTAAACGATTTTAATACAGATTTGATTGCATCATTCATTTTAAATTTTTCTTCACTTAATTCTTTTTTTTTTGGTAAATTGATATTCTGACCATTCATCGGCTTTTTTGATTGTTGAAAACATCGAACGTTTTCCCTCACTGTTGGACCTGAAATTTAACCTGCTCATCATGTCCCCACTGATTTTTGTTTTTCTTGCTGTCCTTTACAACAGTTTTTTCTCTCAGCACATTATCTAAAAATAATAATCAATAAATTTCCTCTAAAGCAAAAATGGGCAACACTTGTTTTTTTCTATAACCCAGTCATATGTTACGATTTTCTTTTTTCTGTGTCTGTTATATCTTAAAAATGAAAAAATATTTTATTTGGATAGTCTTTATTTTGCCTTTACTATTAACTGCTAATGTTACTATCCATGATAGTACAACAGTTACAAATATTTATTGTTCCTATCTCCCCCAAAACAACAATACCGATAATAGTGTTAAAAATTGTTTTTTTTATTTATGCAAAAATGATAATAAAGGTTTTTGACCTTTTTGTGTATCAAATTTAAGCTAAAATTCTCTTTTCAGAAATCAAATGTTACTGTATTAATGAACATTTAAATTGTGAAAATTCTTATTTTACAAATCCAAACATAAAAATTACTGGTTATCCTTTTCATTTAAAAAATGCCGATTTTGCAAATGGTGTTTTAAGAGTGTTAAAAAAGGTTAGTTACAAAAAATTTGAAGTACTGTAAAAAATATTTTTCCAGAATGAAATTCTTCCAACCCATGAATCTGAATTTGAAGAACTGCAATTTTTCGACAACCTTATTACGATCGTCGATGACGAAGCATTTAACAAATTCTCTTCCTTAAAAAAACTTTTTCTAAAAAACAACCGTATTTCGACAATTTGTGATAAAATTTTAACAAAAGAACTTGGATCAACTTTATTAGAATTGGATTTGTCAGATAATTCCTTGGTCAATATTTCAGTTTCTACTTTCCAGCATATGCAAAAACTGAGGAAATTAAATTTAAGCTTTAATAAAAATTTGTCAAATGTTTCGGCCAAAATTAATGGAACAAATATTTCTATGTTTCCAAGAGCTTTATCAAATCTTGAAAGCTTGTATTTAACCAACTGCGGTATCCAAATTATTGCCGAAAATACTTTTGCAAATCTCGTGTACGTTAAAACACTTTTTAGAAAAGCTGTAATTTTGGGGAATTTGGGTCCAGGGCTCTGCGAATTCATGTTTAACCTCTTCACATTTTTTTGTTGATTTCGCTTTCGTTTTTTCGATTTTTTTTAAAAACGTAAATTTAAAGTAAAATTTTGGTGCTAAGACAAAAAAAATTTATCAAAGCATCGCTTTTTTGCCGTCTTTGATAAATTTTTTGTCTTTTTTCTTGACCGCTCACCGAAATTTTGAGATTTCGATTTCGCTTCAGGAGAAAGCATCGGTTTTAATTGCGAATTTCGGTTTCAAACAAAAATTTATTTCGAAATTTCGATTTTTAAATCGATAATTTCAGTTTCAATTTCGCTTTTTAACACTGAGGAGAAATTTCGTGATTTCGATTTTGCTTCCGGAAAAAATTTCTGTTTCGATTACAAACAAAAAATCTTTTTTTTTGAAATTTCGACTTTGAACATTTCAGTTTCTATTTCGACATTTCAATATTTCAAATTTCGATTTTGCGGAGCTCTGGTCCCAAAGTCTTTGAAAATAAAACATCTTTTATAGGAACTTAAAAATATTGAATATTGACCGTAATCCCATAACGA
>CABFKP010000780.1:0-12400 GCA_901779475.1 Panagrolaimus davidi
TATCTCCAACATCAAATCTAAAGGGGCACTTATTGAACGCATATTTCGTGTTATAGGCGCAGCAAATTTTTTCAATACAAAAAATGAGCTCATTTTGATTCTTTAATTCCTGAATGTATTAACTTTTTTACTTCATTTTTTTTATTTTAAGGCTTTAGAATATAAAAAATCTGATAATTTAAGCCCAAGCTTGTGTCTTAAAACCCCTGATTCACTGTTATTTTTGAAAAGTCTTTTTTTTAAGCCCGAGCCTACCTTCGACTCCGCCCATTGTCTTTTTTTTTCAAATGTCAAAAATCGTTTCAACAAAAAGGTTTTTTTTTGAAAACTATTTCTTTTTCTCTTTTTTAAATAAAACATTTCTTTTCATATTAAATAAACTGCTTTTACTAAATTTATGAAATTTGTTTGAATATTTACATAAGTTTTTTGAAAAAAATCGAGATTTTCATTTACACTTTAGCAGTGAAAAATTAAGGTAATTAGTGTGAATAAAACAGAAATTCCAAACTCTTTTGACATTATTTATTGAAATCTTTGTCCTGTGGTTTTCATCAGCTAAAAATTTAAAAAAAAACGGAATACCCATGTTTCTGCAGCATTTGAAGCATCAAATCCAACATCAGTCAAAGATTTAAGTCATATTTCTTGATCGTTTATCAATAATTATAAAATCATGGAGCACTAAAAATGATCATTTTATAAATGCAGAAATCTGTAAAAACAATTCTTTTTTAATACTGTCAAATTTAATTAATTTATATTTTCAAAAAAATAAATAGTAAAACATTTTATATTTAAATGTTTTTACAAAAAAACAATTTCAATCTTAAGTGAATAAATTTATGTATTAAAAATTAAAAGAAATTTTTACAATCTTCGTGAGAAAGCGTTTTTTTTCAATCGAAAATGTTCAATTCACTTTTTTTTCAGCAACAGCTGCTATCCTTTTTTTGCTTTATTTTTCTTGCTTTGCTACGATTTTTTTTTATTTTGGATAAAAAAATTATTGCTTTTTGCGCCCCTAAAAAACATAAATGCTTTTGATATTTATTTTTAGTCAAATGTGAGACATAGCAAAAATAATGCAAAAATTGCAGAGGTCTGAATATATTATTTATATCATTTACTCTTATATTTTACTTTCAAATTAAAGATTAAAAGAAAAACAACTTCATGTTTACAAGAATGCAAATTCATCAAACTGCTAAACTCTTCAATACTTTTTTCTTTTTCATCGGTTGTATAATATAACTTGTATTCTAATAAACATATACTCACTAAATTTGTTGAAAGAATTCGTGAAACGCAGAAATACAGAAAATATACAGATTTACCAAATTTTATGCTAAAAATAACCTTTGAATGCAGATCCCAATTTATTTTTTAAAGCTTGTCGAATTATTTTTTTTGATCATCGAAAATTATTGTTTATTTTTGCGTTTTTCAACTCAAAGCATTGTTTCAAAACAATTTTTTTCAAAAGAAAGACTCTCAACAATTTTATCTTATTTGGCGTTATGTGTATCGTTGACAATTTGTTGCAAAGCGATTTTATTATAATTTTTTTAGAAAACATTTCACAACTTTTTTTTCAACATTCTGCAGTAGCAAACAAAAAGAAATGTCACAAAATCAAGAATTTATATTTCCATTAAATGTATGGGATAAAATTATTACAAATTTAACTGGTTCATCATGGATTAATTTACAACGAACTTGTAAATTCTTTTATTTTAAAAGTAATATTATTTGTGTAAAGAATCTTGAAATTGTACCAAATGATGGAAAGATTGAAGAAAGGAATAAAAAGCCAATGATGAAGAATCTTCAACTTACATCTGATAATAAAAGTGGAATAAAGTTTTTTGTTTATGATAAACTTCATATTCGAACTCAACGTCCAATATCATCAATTTTTTCAAGAATTATGAAATGTAATTTGGAAGAATTGATTATTGAATACAATAATTTAACATGGAATGAATATTTATTTCTTGTTGATGGTGAAAGAATTAAAAAGTTATCTTTGGAAGGTGTAAATATTAAACATTCAAATGGTGATTCAGTTTTGCTTGAAGACATTATGTCTCAGATTCCAGAAGCTAATGATATTTAGTAAGTATTTTATATAATAATCTGTTTACTAAAAGGAGAAGTCTTATCACTTGTTACTTTTTCTAACGTGACAAGTGATACAATTTAAATTATACAAATCTGATATGAGTAAGATTGTCAGCAGGGATATTTTTTGTCAATGTTGAAAATATGGGTCCTTGTTCTTGCTAGCCTTGTTTATCCGAAAAGTACAGAAGAAGTGATACTTTAGTAACTCCGTCTTAATACATAAAAGGCGGAGATAGTTGATTTTGTGCTGATATTTAGCTACTTACCTCGATTAGTGACATTAAGCATTGGGGAAGTATGTCATAGGAAAGAATTGTTTGTAATGCGACTTTCCTTCTTTAAATCAAAACTATTAACCATATTCCTCTGTTTCAGCATTTTTCCATGCTATGCTACAAATGAAACATTTTCAAAGATGTGTTTATTACCAAGAAAAGTCAAAATTAATTATTTATGGTTAATGGATTTTGATCGAAATTTTAAAGCTTTTGAAGTTTTTGATTACTGTAAAGTACGTTTGTTTATTATATCTTTTTGTTACTTTAACGTTTAATATTCTTTATTTTTTAGGTTGTATTAAATCAAGAAAGCAGTTTCGCAATCTCTTTTGCTGCTGGAATTGCTGATGGCCGTAATATTCATGATTTTCGGATGGAATTTATGGAAGCTGCTAAAAGAAATGAATGGAAATGCAAGAAACCATTTGTATCTGCGGTTTTAAATTTTATTGTTGAAAAAATTCATAAAACTTATCCACCGAATGTTCCTGCAATGATTCCAATGACTATTAATCGAATGATTCTTTCCAACTATAAATGAACAAAATAACAATGTTAATAGTTCTCATTTTATTTATGTCTTGTTTTTCTTGTTAAAATAAATTTTGAATAAAAGCAAAACGATATTTTGGTTTTTGAAGTGCATGTTGGATTGAGGGAAACTTTGCAAAATTTTTCAGTTGAAGAGGGAATGTTTGCATTTTAAAAATGGATTTACAAATATCAAGTTCTTTTGTTACTTATTTATCTTAGCTTCCGTTCGAGAAAAAACAAAATGAAATTCAAATATGCAAATGTGATATATTCAAAAGTTCAAAGTGTGCATAATTTTGTTCAAAAGTTAGCTTTTTAAATCAAGCTAGCTGGATTTGTTGGGCTTGTTCGTTTTCCATGATTTTCAGCAACCGGTATAATTTCAAAGCTTTTCTTAAAATTTTTTTTCGCACATTCGTAAACCATGTGTTACATTGATTGAATGAAGAATAATAACAAATGATGCAAGTGGGAATGTAACGGTAAAAATGTTTTATGTTTTAAGAATCTGATTCACAGACATAAGAAAATTTGTGTTAATTATTAACCATTTAAGTTTCCAAATTATAATAAATATAGAAGGTCATGAACTAATTTATATGTGCCTATGCTTTGATTTCAACATGTTCATCTTTTTCTGAATGTTTTTTTTACAAATTTATAAAACTTCCCATTAATAAACTTGTTTTAATCTCCTTTAATCCATTAAAAAGAAATTTTTTTGACGTTGATGCAAAATAAAAAATCTTTGAAATTTTAGGAACAATGTTATAACTGTTAGGTTTTGGACGTTTTTCAGAGAGAGACAGTGTAGAAACATTTTTTTTTTCAATGATAAAATATTATAATAGTAAAATGTCCGAGGATAGCGGGAAAATTTTTTGCTACTGCCGTACTTTTTCATTTCTTAATTTTTGTGTTTCCTGCGACTTATTTGAATATTTTGGAGAAAAAAAATAAATGTTGCGCTTATGTTAAAAAACACATTTTTTGAAAATGAAAAAAAAATTTACTGTCAATTATTTTACTCCTTAATTCTTGATTTTCATTAACATTAATAATAAAAGAATAAAACTGCTATGACTTTTATCAATTTTGAACTCAAGAATTTTAATTCTACATTTTACATTTAATAAACCTATTATTTAAATTTTAACTTTTACATAAAATTTTAATTTCTTAAATTTTCGTATTTAATTAAACTAAAATGTTTTTTCGATTCTTTTTTGTTTTTTTGGAAATAATTTATCTTTATTGAAAATGTTTTATTTTTTTTCATTTGCAAAGCATTGTTTCTTTCTTTTTTTTACAGAAAAATGTTGATTTTATGTCAGAGTGTCCACGAAAATTTCTAACAGCAAAAATGTAAAAAAGATGTTGAAATTGTACGGCGAAGAAATGTCGAATAACACACTTTTGTTCTTTTCTTTCATTTTTACAGAAACAAAGAGTTTCGTATTTTTAAAAAGGTTTAATATTTTTTGAATGTTTTAGCAAAACTCAATCTGATATTTGTCATTGTTATTACTAAAAACTTCCAAAGCTTTTTTAATTGAGATACATCGAACAAAAATACTTCAAAACCCCCACATGGAAAAACCGAAACAATATTAATATAATATAAGAATCCCTTCCTTTTCTTTCAATATGATGTTAAAAACTTTAAACATTTCATATATGCCATTAATTTTTGTAACAATTTATAAGTATATTTTATTATACAAATTTTTAATAACACTAAGCAAAAATTAGGTTCCATGCTTTAAAGCAATTAATATAGTTATTAATCATAAAAAAAGTCGATAAAGAATTTTTTGTTTTTTTTTTAAAAATGTCATTTATGTCATTTTGTGTCATTAATTTGTAAAAAAAAACACTTGATTCGATTTGTTTTTGTAATTTTATGATCTGATCTAATAAACTCCATATTACTATGGATATAACTAGAAAATTAGCCTTACAAAATCTGATAATTTAAAACAAATTTATGCATTTTTTAGATTTTCACAATGAAGAACGATATTTTAGTGCAATTAAAAAACAAATTAAGAAGAATTAATTGTTTTTTTTTGAAATATGTGCAAAGTAATTACGCAAAAGTACATAGATATACAATACTGTTTTGAATAATTTTGTCAAAAAGTGTTGCAAATTTTTTTCAATCCAAAAAAACGATGATTTGTCGCTAAAAAAGGTGATGAAATTTTTTAGCGGCAAAATGTCAGTGAAAGGGGGGATGTAACATTTTCAACCGCAGTTTTTTTTACAAATTTTTTGTATTTTTGTTGCAAAAAACGTATTTGAATATTTTAGTAAAAACAAGTAAATATCACTTTTAAGTTAAAATACAATTTTTTCTTAAATAAGAAATAATATTACTATTGGTTTTGTTAGCTGCATTTACATTATTAATAAAATGATAAAATTGCAGTTTATCATTTTAAAAAATGTAATTTTAAAATTAAAAGCATGTAATAAATTTATTATTAATTTTTATCTTTGACATAATTTTATTGAATTTTTTATGAAATCGTAATCGGTTACAAAAAAGTGTTTCCATCCATATATTTCTGCGACTTTGTTTGAATTTTTCTTTTTCTGATATTTTCAAAATATTTTTGTTTTTTACACAAAAAACGACGCTTTTCATTTTTGCGAGTTGCGAAATGTTTTAACAGGAAACGTATAAAAAAAGGATGGTGAAAGTTTATGGCGATGAAATGTTTAAAAAAGCATCTGTTTTTTTCTTTCCCTTTGTTTGACATATGAGAAAAGTTTCGTACATATTTTTAATGGTTTTATTTGAATATCTTAGAAAAAAATATTAGTATATTATTATTATATTATTAATGTTCCAAAATATTTTTAATTACAATAACATCCATGATGAGACATCATTAAGATTCCACTTCATCAAAGTTTGATGATCAAACAATATTAATTTAAAACAATAATCGTTTTTTTTTTTCACCATGAAGTTAAAAACTTTAAACGTATTTCATCAAAGCTTGTTTTTTTGCTTTAGTTTTACATTTTTTATCCGTAAAAATGTAAGATCAAACATAAAAAATCAAGTTATTTCACTTTAAATGACAGAGTATAAATCCAAAACATGTGACATATGTGTCACATTCCGAAATCTCATTTAACATATGACTGTCGTTTATTTGTCATACGCGGCACATTTGCAAAGTTTTTTGAAAAATAGCGAATGACTATTAACATTCTTTCTTTTATTTTTTTCACTAATGTCAGTTTTGAATTTTTAAAATGTTTCTTAAAATTAATAAATATTTTTCGTAATTTAATGTGATTAATTATATAAAAACAAGGCTTTATCATTGGAAAGAAACATATATTCAAAGTTTGACCAATAAATATCATTTAAAAAAATAGCTTTCATTACAAACATTTTTTAAAATAATGTAATTGTTTTATACAATCTTATTTAGTAATCATTATTTTTATCTCACAAAAAAAGGATTATTTAATCTTCTTTTTTTGCTTCATTTCTACAAACATTGGCACGAAATCGTTTTCTTGTTTTTGCTCAATTTTGGTGATCTTTAAGCTTGCTCTTTTTCATTGAATTTTTGAAAACATTTGCTTTTTTTGTTTTTTTTAGAAAGGAAACGGGCATTGCTTTTGTTGAAAAATGAAATGATCAAAAAAAATGTCATCAAAAATTTATGCAACGAAACAATTAAAATCGGAGTTGTTTCATATTTTATAAAGAAAACTTTAAATTTTTAAATATTTAAGCACAAAATGTATAAATGATTCTATGGATTCGGATTTATGTTTATTATTGAAAAATTAGATCACATCTTTTATTCCTTTTTATAATGTTTGAATCAAATTTTATGAAATCAATCATTATTAATAAATTAACACGAACTAATATGACTTTATCCATTTTAAAATCAAATAAAATACTTTTGAAGAACTTCAAAACATTTTATTCGATTCAAAACATTTATCAAGAAATTGTTTTTAAAATTGTAAAATATTTTTATTATAAAACTACAAATATACAAACAACGAAATTAATTCCATGTATTTTTTAAACTACTAAAATAGCTATCAACGGTTACATGGGTTGGTAATTCTTCCCCGAGAGTTGTAACAACTGTTTTTTTTGTTGAAATTTGATCAGGAATTATTGCAATTGTTCGATGATTTCTTTTCGCACGTTTTTTCTCCAAATAAAAAATTATTCCAACTTTTATAAATGTTCCTATGTAATATGTCTAAAAAACAAAGGGATTAAAAAATTGTTGAAAAATTATAGATTTATTATTTGCCAATTTTTTTTGTCTACAGTTTCTTTGAAATATTAATAAAAAAAAACACTATAAAAATAGCCAAAATAATATTGATGATTTTTCGTTTGATTTATGAAAATTTCATTTTTAAAGAAAAGAAAAAACTACATAGCAATCAAGCAAAAAACACGTATCATTCTTTCTTTTCTTATGTTGTTTTTTTGCTGAAAAAACACAAAGAAACAAAACAAGCAACAAAACGCCGACAGATTTTAAATGTGTCTGTTTTAACAAAAAAAAAACGGAGTCGTTTTTTGCAACAAAAAAAAATCGATGATTTTGTGTTGTTGCAAGAAACATTTTTGTTGACCTTTTATTTGAATGTTTAAAATATTTTTATAACACTAATAACTTCAGTTATTTTCTTTTAACACAAATGAGTAAAATAAAATTAATTTTTACAAGGTTCATCTCAAATAATATTTGTTGTCCATTATCCTCAAGGCCAGACATTGCATCAATAAATAATAAATGGTTTTTAACTCGATCGCTATCAAAAAAATAACGACAAAAAAATGTATGACATTTGCCATAAAAGAAAGAAAGCCAAGATGTGATTTCTGTAGTATTAAAAAATTATAGAAAATGTGAATTAAAAACTTTTACATATTCAATAAACTGTATTACTAGAATAAAAAGCTTACCTTAAATTTCTGTCTTTTTTATTACCTAAAATATTGGCTTAATAATTATATCCATTGTGGTTGCCAATATTTTGCCGTTAATTGCATATTTTCGGCTTTAACCAACTTTTAAAAGCTATACTAAGAATTTCAAATTTTTAAATCTGATAATGTTTAACATTTTATTTGTAAAGGGAGTTTAAAAAATTTAGCTGAGAAAAATAGAAACGAGAAGTTTTAGATCAATAAACTGCTTTTCTGATTTTTAGTCTCAAAAAAATGTCTTAAATTAAAGCATTATTATCTGTCACAAAAAGTGTTTCTGAGAAAATTACAATGGAAGCATTCTTGAATCAATAATTACAAAATGTTTTGTAAATGCTTATTCTTTTTATTCTTTATTATTGGACTTTTCGGCAATTTGGGTATGTATTTATTTAATATTTTTGTTTAACAGAGATTTACAGTGTTTTCAATGTTTTATTTTATTACTATAAAAAAATAAAATTATAAAATATTCACACCATTTGTTTTTCTCAAAGGAAATGTTAGAAAATGTGCAATCGCATTTTAGCGAATCAAAAAAAGAAAAACAGCAAAATTTTATTCACGAAAATTATAGTTTTTTTGTCAGTCGGTAAATTTTTGACAAACACAGACATTTTAAAAAAATGAAAACATTTAAATGTCTGCAAATGTGTTTATAGTTTTTCAAAAACAAACGGCTTTTTTGGTCAAGGAAAATTACAATATTGTTTTCATATTTTTTAATGGACGGCGGTTTTTTAAATTTTTCATAAATTTTAATAGAAAGCTTTTAAAAAAATAAAAATTAATAGAATTTAGTTTTTCTTCTTTTTTGCATTCATGAATTTACTGGAAAATTAAAACAAATAAAAGGCAACCAAACAACGACGCAAAACCTGCTTTTTTGCAGCCAAAGAAAGATAACAAAGTAATCAAAGAAAAAAAATTATTTTTTAATTTTTGTTAGAAACCAAATAATTCGAGACGTCTTTTGAATACTTTAAAAAAAACTCAACTGAATCCAAATGAATTTAGTAATCATAATTCCAGGCAAAATAAATGTTTTTAATGGTCTTTGATGGAAGTGGTTGCGAGCATCATTAAAAATTTAAATTAGTTTTTGTGGTTCTAAAAATGTTGTATTACAACCATTGTTGTTTTTTGCTCGAGTTTTCCTGTAAATTTTCAGTTGTGTAATTTTTTCAACGATTGGTTGTTTAGATTAAGAAAAAAAAGAATGTGTCGAAATTTTATAGAGATAGCTTTTATCCTTAATAACAAAAATAATAAAAAATATACAATTTATTTTTTAACTTTCATTAAATTAAAAAGGGTCAAATTACTGCAAAGGATATGAAATTCAAAGTTAATTTCTATATTCCTATATAAAAAAAAATAATTCACTAAAAATTTTTGTACTACATTTTTATTTGCCAATTTTTTTTCTCTACAGTTTTTTTGAAATATTAATAAACAAGAACACTAGAAAAATAGCCAAAATAATACTGATAATTTTTCGTTTGATTTATGAAAATTTCATTTTCAAAGAAAAGAAAAAGCTAGCAATCAAGCAAAAAACACTTGTCATTCTTTCTTCTCTTATTTTGTTTTCTCTTTTAGCAGAAAAACGATGAGAAATGGAAATGAAAGTTTTTAGTAAAAAAAAAAAAATTTTTAGTAAAACTAAAAAATATCATTTTTTGAATATTTAAAATATTTTTCAAAAGAAAGTATAAAACTTTAGTAGCAGTGAAATGCATGAAATGTTAAAAAAGATTTAATTCGCAGAATAAAGCTTTAATATTTTAAATCATATGGAAATGTGTTCCTGGGAATTGCCACAATAAAAAAGTTGGAAACGAAGGATATTTTCCAATTTAAAACATTTTACATAATTGTTTTTGTTACAGAAATATTCTAATGTAATGTTGTAATTTTTCTTGTTAAAACTTTTCATTTACAAGAGTTGTTTTAAACAAATAAAAAATAAAAATCAAATTAGTTTTTTCTCTTTATTTACAATCATTTTTTTGATGAAGAAAATGCAACAGCAAAAAAAAGGCAACCAAAGAATAAACAGTGTTTTTTATCAAAAAAGGAAAAAATCAATGTTATTTTTAAAATTTTTGTTTTGTTTTTCCTAGATTTTTTTTGAATATTTAAACGATTTCTGCAAAATGAATAATTGTAATAAAAAAAGTTATTTCAAGAAAGTAAAAACTTTGGTTATTTTATTTGTCACAATACAAGTGATATCTTTTGCCCAAATTGCGATAATAATAATTTTTAAATAGAAAATGGCTTCATTTTACCGTAAAAAATGTTTATAAAAAGTCTGTTGTGCCATTAAATTTTGAATACTTCCATTTATTTATTTTTTGCTCATATAAAAACAGCAAATCAATTTTTTTCCATCAGTTTTTTTCAAAATCATTCAATAACGATATTTCTTCCGCTTTTTTTTGCAATAAAAAAACAGCACCATTGTGGTTTTTTCACGATGAAAAAAGCATTGATTTTTGCTTTTTTTTCTTTTTCGTGGAACGTTGAAAAAAATTTCTTTGAATTTTTAATGAATTTTTTCGCAGGGATGAAAAGCTAAAACAACGACAGTAGAAATTGTCACAATTTTTTATACGAAATCTTGGTACCATGATACTGATGTGGTAATAACAGCCGTACACTGCAGTAATAATAAAAAAAAGAAAAAGAAATTTACATGGTAAATGAAGTTCTGCTTAAAGTTGACTTTGATCCGTTTTCATTTAAAAGGAAATTTTTTCCTTTTAAATTAAATCTGTTTTTTCAGTACTTAAGAAAATATCGGTTTAAACAATTTTGTAATAGGGTTGGACATTTACCGGTAAATTTGATCGTCGGTAAATTTACCTGTCGAATGGATGCCTCCAGATTCACCCACATTTAGCTTGGAAATGACTTTAAAAGTCTAAAGAGTGCTTAATAATTGAATTTTAAGCGAAAATAACTTATTTTTGACCAAACAGATCATTTTTTGATTTTTCATTATCGCTATCAATACAATTTCTATCTTCAAAAACGCAAAAAACATGATTTTAAAGAAAAAAAGAGCTCAATTTTTAGTATATCCGTCTCTAAAAAAACTGTTATGAAAATCAATTTTGGAAAAATTTTCATCATTTTTCTAAAAATTTTCTCATTTNTTATGAAAATCAATTTTGGAAAAATTTTCATCATTTTTCTAAAAATTTTCTCATTTGTCCTACACGCAAATGTTTTTAATTTCCCGGTAAATCAGCCCTCGGTAAATTTACCACTGGCCAACCCTAATTTTGTGTACACGTAGACATACTCTTTAACTTAGAATTGCTCACTACAAACAGTTTTATATCTTTTTTTAAATAAAATTTGTAAAGCCCCTTGGAGCTTTCTTTTAGGGATATTTATGGGTCTTTTTAATCCTCAACACTGATTTTTAAAAATGTGTCACATTATCTCTTTGGAGATTTTAAAAATTTTTTTCCCAAAAACGCTTAAAAATGCCGTTAGAGTATTTATAAGTATTTTTGCCATTTCTTTGAAAACCACATAAATGTCATTCATTTTGAGTGACAAAGAGACCTAAAAGGCTGTGACTTGTCAAAAAAATGGATGTTGATTTGTCTAAATTTGAGAAATACGGAAAATTTTATCATAATTTTGCCAAAGATTTAATTAAGTTTATTAATTCGGCTACAGAATCAAATATTGAAAAACATTTTGAAAATTTGTGTAAAAAATATACAATAGTTCCAGAATTGTGGAAATTTTGGATTAGGTAAAACAATTTTAATATTGTATTTTAATGTTATAATTTTTGTGTTTTATAGGAAAAGCTGCAATGTTTCGGTTGATTCATCATCTGAATCTTTATATGATATCAAAACCAGGCTTAAAAGAGACATTGCCACAAAGGCATTAAAATATTTTTTAATTGATGAATTTTATGAATATTTCAATGAACCTTTTACCGTATCGATTGAACAGGTGAGTTGCAACAAAAAAATTACTAAAAAAGAAATAGCAATGCGCACGCGTGACTCAAATGCCAGTGTTCTTTTTCATTTATTTTCAGCAAAAAGAAAATGCAAAGAGAGGTATACTGTAGAAAATTAAACTTTTTTTTATAATTTTGCTTTTTTATTCTATTATATGTAAAATTTTACGGAGATTCTAAAAATCCAATTTTTGGATATCATTCTTCTGTGAAAAATCGGAGAAAATTGCAAATTTTTACATTTTTTAAAAAGTGATACACTACGTGTTCCAAAAAAGATGGCAAATTGTAGGTTACAGGCTTAATATTTCAAATCATCTTTATTGAACATTTTTAACTAAAGCTAGTCGGCCGACCGCTCTTCGATGTACATTTCAATACTAATCGAAAGAAAAGACAAGAACAATCTTTCTTTCTTTTAAAGCTAACAAAGATATATCAAAAAGATAACAATGTACAAGCAATAAAAAA
>CABFKP010000789.1:0-12394 GCA_901779475.1 Panagrolaimus davidi
GTTTCTGTGCCATTTCGAGGTCGTAAAGCTACGTTTTCTCACAAAATGCGTTATAAGTCATCGATATAATGACTTTAAACGGTCAAATTATGTTTTGCCAGACTCCCCAGATCAAGACGAATCGATTGATATATAATTTGTGGCACTTTTTAAAAATTTTGATTTTTGGCCCTTTTTGCGGCACGGCACCTCGTAACTTTGTGCCATGGCATTTTTGGTCAAAACGGAGTTTAAATTCGTGTTCTCCGTCATCGAATTAGTCTATACACAAAGAATTAGCTCTCAAAATGGAAATTTCGTTTTTTCGAAATCCGAGTCAAAGGTCGAATTTTGTAAAAAACCTCTTTTATAAAGTAAAAAACATAACAAAACAGTAAAAGCGAAAAAACATAAAAAAAACAGTAATTTAAAACCGATGATTATGAAAATATGCTGGAAATTGTTGAACAAAGAATTGTTGAGGAGGTGGTACTTGATAATAAATAAGCAAAGACATATTAAATTGTTGAGGAATATGTTGAATATTATTTTGTTGTTGAAAATAAGGATAAAAATGTTGGTTAAATTGTTGTTGATGAAACGGAATTCGAACAAATGGTGGAACAATTGGTTGAATTGATCTTGCATAATCCTTGAGATTCTTTGGGTAATGCCAGTAACAAAGTATAATTTTGACATTTCCAATATCATCACCAACCAAATCCTTCAGCTTCAATTCCTTTATCTTCCATAAGAAATCACTGATACGAACAATATTCTAAAAGTTTAAGTTATTAAAAATCTTTAAAAATAAATATTTTACTTACTTGTAATTTTTCATCGATATCTGCTGGTATACAATTTTGCATCAGGATTTTCATCAGATATTACAGTCTTTGATTCAAAATCGACAGCACCTTTGAGATAATATATTTTGAATTCTAGAGCTCTTCCATCAGAAATTGCAGAACGGCAACCAGCACATCGAAAAAAAGCTCTGATTTTATTTTTAATGAATCGAAAATATTAAAAAAGTGTAAATAAAAAACTAAAAAAGGCTGCAACAAAAGTGTTGAAGAAATCCAACAATCGCTTAAAAACATGCAGTAATAAAAAGAAACGGTAATTAAAATATTATTTTGTAAAACCTCAGTATTCAGGGCCGCAAGTGCCTTAAGGGTGTTCCCCACTCAGATTTTAAAATGTATGTGGAAAATAGGGTTGCAAAATGGAGATCTCCGGGGAGATGTGGGAGATCTCCCGCGGGAGATCTCCCGGAAGATCTCCCACTTTTTGCCGGAAAATCTCCCAAAATCTCCCAAAAAATTTTTCTACTGAGGACACAATTTTTTTTATTTTTCCGGTTTATTTTGTGTTTATTACTTAGAAATCATAGAAAACCTTAAAAATAACTTTATTAATGTCATATATGACATTTTTTATGGTTATAACTATATAAAAATTATAATATTAAGATGTATTAAAAAAAATTTTCATTAATCGATGAAAGTACCCTTTTTGAAAAATCGGGAGATTTTGGGAGATTTGCGGGAGATCTCCCGGGAGAATCTCCCACTTTTTTGATCTCCAGGGAGATTAAACAACCCTAGGGGAAAAATGAAATCCATACTAGCTAAAATTAGATTTTTTCGATTTTTGTAAGGAACTTCCGCTTCCTCGCTTGTGGCCCTATCGGTATTTTACAAAACAAGATTTTTAGAAATGTTTTTACAAATCTTTTTTAGCCAGAAATTTTGCTTTTGTTTCAATTTTTGTTTTTTTTTTCAATTTAAAAAAGCACGGTTTTTCAAAAACAAAAACATATGTAAAAAGTTCAGGTAAAATTGTCAAAAAAATCTGAATTTTTTGTAATATGTAAAAAAAACAACTAAATTAAAATTAAGATAAAAGGACAAATTTTAAAACACTTTTTTTAAATATTGTGCATATAATATCTTGGCCTTTTTTATGAGTTTTTTCCATGTTTGGAATTTATTTCACCGATTTCTGACTTAATTTGTTTAAAAAATATTTTTGCACAAAAAATACAAAATTTTCAAAAAAAATTTTAACAAATCTTAAAAGCTTTTTATAATTTTTTCTCTCTCTTTTTTTGTGAATTGGGTTTAAACTTGCAAAAAACGTTGTATGTATATTCTTTCTCCGCGATGCAATTTTTATTCTTCACAATTGATTGCCGACTTTTTTCTATCATTTTTTTAAAAGGTTACATTTCTTTGCCTAAACGAAATTGAGCAAATAAATGTGAAAAACATATGTCTGTGCGAAACGCATTTTATGCATCTTTGTTTAGCAAGCAATGTTTTTTGTGTTTTAAATTTTTTCTTTTCATTTTTGACGTGTTATTTTTTGAATATTTTATAATACGTATTTCAAAACCGGGTAATCCAAATTTTTGATTTTTGCCTCGTATGTGCACAAACTTTCTTTACATTTTGAAATTTCTTCTTTATTTATTACATTATAAATATAAAAAAAACAGACAATGACGGTCCCTATATATATCGCTTACGATTTGCTTTCAACATTGCAAACAAATATATTTGCAGAAAAACATTTTTGTTTTTTTTTCACGATTATAATGATTCATTCTCTCAAAAACAAAGTTTTTTGTTCTCTTTCTTTTTCCTGCTTTGAAAATTTTACACGTTTTTTTGGACGTTTTTTTGCTCACTTTATCATTCTTTAAAAAATTTTTTTCTTTCTAAAAAAGTCATTTATTTTGCTGATGCGACACTCTTTTTTGTCGCCCTTTTTTTGTTTCCAATATAATCAAAAGTTTTGTTTTTTTGGATGCTTTTTTCAGACTTTTTCAGTTTTTAAAGTTTTTTAATGGATGCAAAGATGGAAGAAAATAGTATTTCCCATGCTGCTTTTCCTGAAGAAGATCGCAAAAAAATTTTAAAACTGATTCTAAATATTGTGTTACGTAATCCTGGAGCAAAATATGAAATCAAACATTTTATTCATGAAAATTCTTTAAACAGACATTTCCGTCATTATTGGTTAGTTGATTTCCGCTTTTCCCTAAGAATATAGATACGATCTTTTTAGGCATTTTGACGGTATTGACGTCAAGTTTAACAAACTACAACAAATGCTGAGAGAAAAGTATTCTAATTTAAAAGTAATCACATATTTAAAAAGGGACAATCACCTCAAGTAAATATTTATCTACAAGTTAAAAAAAAGCGCTTGAAATTTAAAATTTAAAAACTAATTCTTTATTTTTATGCATGAAACTGAGAAAATAAAATCATGTGTGGTGATTATCCTAAAAGCTTTTATAAAACAAATTCATTTCAGGAAGATGAACACCAATCTGCTTTCTCGAAAAGTTTAATTGACACGTTGTAAGTTTTTTTCTGTTAATTGGTTTAATTTTTGGGGTAAAATTTTCCTGATCATTTTATAAAGTAGCAATTCAGTTTTGGTGGCAAAAAAAGAACTTTTGCCTTTTTTAGAATGTAGCCAGAAAAAATAACACGGGCTAAAACAACGGCATATTGGCCATTTTCATTTTTTTGACCTGACAAACCCAAAAAATATGATGTGAATACCCTTAATACCGTTTTTTAATGATTTTTAAGTGTGTTTAACCTAATTTTAGGGCTCGTGACGATAATGCCGTCATTTACAAACTACAACAAATGCTGAGAGAAAAGTATCCTAATTTTAAAGTAATCACAGATTTTAAAAGGGACAATCACCTCACATAAATATTCACACGTGGGAAAGGTGGTGGGATAACAATTGAAACCCGAACGATACCCAAAAATCAACAGGGAACCTTTTTTTTGTTTGAAAATTATTAGTTTTTTGTAAAATCAGATTTTAAAGCCTTTTTAGTTGTTTTTACATGCGACAGTAGTTAATTTTTAAAATTGCATTCGTTTTCAAATGTGATACATATTTTCTCCTATTCATTTATCCTTTGCTTGAATGGGGGTGGTCGGAGTTGTGTTTTGAACAAAAAAGCGCTTCAGTAAAAGCGTGGAAAAAATTATGTATGGTGATTGTCCCTCTTTTAAAAACTTTTATAAAACAATTTATTTCAGGAAGATGAACACCAATCTGCTTTCTCGAAAAGTTTAATTGACACGTTGTAAGTTTTTTTCTGTTAATTGGTTTAATTTTTGGGGTAAAATTTTCCTGATCATTTTATAAAGTAGCAATTCAGATTTGGTGGTAAAAAAAGAACTTTTGCCTTTTTTAGAATGTAGCCAGAAAAAATAACACGGGAAGGGTAAATTCATTTTAGAGGGGGAAAGTGTTTGAGCTTTTTCGCCAACACTAAGCATCAAAAATTCGAGAGAATTTCATTCTGCTTACGGTGTAATGCTCCCAATGTCCCGTTCCCTCCTGTCCAGATAACACCAGGAGGCATGTGATATCTGGGCATGCTCTTAGTAATTTAATAAATCAGTTTTTACAGGCCAAAACGACATTCATGGCAATATGAAATGTTTGAGGTCGATCGGCTTATTACAGAATTTCCAGAGGAAATGGAACAAAAACCTGTTGTTGATTTTTTAGATTTAGCTGCAGAAATTTTTGATGAGTTGGATCATTGGAGAAGGTAAACCATAAAAACCTTTTTTTCTTTTATTTTCCATTTTCTTTAGGACCCTTCTTCAAAAGCGCCGACACAACCAAGAAAAGAAAACGGCTGAATTACTACAGAAGCGTCAAAACATGTTAAAAAGTTTAATAAATAGTGGAAACCATAATGCCAAAATTGTCCGCGTACCGCAATCAAAATATGATCAAACATTCCGAAGGCCATTACAAAGCTATATTATCAAAAATGCTAATGCCACAAATGTTGAGAAATTACAAAAAACATGTAAACTTTTTTATTGCAAAATTCCTTTTGCTGTCATTCAAAAAGTCGTTTTTAACGATAATGACAGTATTAAATTTGTCAATAAAAACTCAATTATGGTCATGCCTGGAAATGAACTCGTTAGAAATGAGCAAAGTTTGGTTATTACTGATAGCATCGAATGTGAAAATGGAAATTATTTTGATGTTTTTGTGTCAAAAATTTACAAATGTTGCATCAACACTTTATTTTTGGCAAATCTAACTCTGACATTTAACGATTATGTTACATTAACGGACTCTGGATTTATTGAAAAACTCACGTTTAATTTGGTCAATGTTACTGTAGATGGCGATGGCAATAATGCGTCACTTGAAGATTTAATTTTTTCCATTGCGAATGCCTCTGAAATTGAGTAAGTGAAAAATATTTTACTTAAAGGTGGCGTCGACGTAGAACATCTGTAAAAATTTTTGATATTAGAAAAACTTTATGTTTTCCTTTGACAGCAGGAAACAGAAAAAGTCTATTTAAACTGAAAACTCTATTTTCGTAGAGGAACTTTTTGCCAACGCATCTATTTTTTTTTAAATCGGCTTTTTGTCAAAAAGAGAGAATGCATTTTTCGGTGCGTCTGCCGCTTGGGTGTATATCTTTGAACGCTGTGCTATTTTTAGACTTTTTAGTCAAGAAAAAATAGACTAATAATCTTTTTTTTTTGACCTCTTCTTGCAGTCTATGTTAGACTTTTTCTCTTTCCTGTTTGACAGTTTCCCAATCAGAACTCTTATATTCTATTGAGATTAGTCATTAAAATGATAACATATGAGAAAAATTGCCAACTATTTATAGCCAATACACTTCATTGGATTTTAGTAAAACTTCAAGGAAAATTGCAAAAAATCAAAACTTCTGTGAATTTTTACTTTTTCTCTCTTTAATTTGACGTTCAATTAAATAGCTAATAAAAAAAGTAAAATTGACAAAATTTTTGATTTTTTGCTGAAGGCCTTCCTTTTTTCCTGAAGCTCAGATCTTAATACTTTTTGGACGGGTTTTTCGGGCCAAACCGTTCCGGATTTCGGCCCCAGCCGGACCGGATTTACTGACACTCTCCTACTAGGAATGGTTAAAAACAATATATTTTTTAATCATAATAATATTATTTTTACCTTCTTTTGAAAAAAATAAATTTTATTTAAATAATGCCTTTTTCTAAAATCACATTTGTAGCATACACCCATGTCATGTCACCGATGACATAATGTCAAAGATTATTGCATTACCAAGAGAAAAGAAGTTGTCAAAATTCAATCTCACTTTTATCGATGGCCCTATTGATTATGCTTTATATATCGATTTTATAAAAGTTGGCACTTTTATTCACAAGTTTTCTTTTTCAATTTTTTTAGAAACATTTTACCGCAAATGCTGATTTTGATTTAACATTTAATCCTCCCCAAATTGATGTTAAAGAAATTTTAAAAAATGCTATCGATGAATGGGACCCACAAAATCAAAGACCGAATTTTCGTGGATCTCTTGCAGAAAATGCTGATTTTCCTGTTGATTATAATGAACTTGAGGATAGTGATGATATTTATGACGACAGCGATGAATAAAAATAAATGATACATTCTTGTTTTTTATGTTTTTTTTCTTTATTTTTATTCTAAATTTAAAATATATCTTTTGCATAATTTTCTTTTGCATTATTAATTTTTAAGTAAACAGTGTGAACAAAAAACAGTCTTTTATTTCATATTCTGACCGTAGACCACCCCAAGTGATATCGGAGTTGAGACTACATATTTTGCTCTCGTCTAGGATAGTGATAGTTACGGAACTATATTAGCTGCCCCTTCGGAAAACTCCATGTTTTCCAGGGACTAGAAGTTCATAAAGTAGCAGGCGGTAATGACATTCATAATGGATCAACTCCGGTGTCACTTGGGGTGGTCTACGGTGAGTCAAACTCCAAACTTTAAATGTTTTATTCATTGTTCGATTTTGTTTGCAAAGTATAAACCACACAAATTACAATACAATTATAGGGGTTTTTCGCTAGATTAAAACTTGCAAAAAAGCTTCTATTAATTACAACATACAAAAAAGAAAAAAAAACAACAATAAAGGCAGAATGGTAAGCTTTTTTTGCAATGAGAACAAAATGTAAAAAATGAGTTACATACAAATAAAAAGAATGGAAAAAAATGAAGTTATGAGTTTGGAAAATTTAAGTTTAAAGGTTTCTGGATTAATGTATTGAATATTTGTGCAGAAACTGACATAAATATTACATAGTACGATTCAAAATGTGTCCTGCAGCCAAAATTTTGTTTCAAAAAAATTGAATTCGGATTAAATGAGTTGAAACACTATATAGAATGATAAATTTAAAAAGACCAAAAATTTCACAGATTTTATGGGAGGTAACAATTCAAAAAAAAACCTCCCGAAGGCACCTGTTTTGACACATACTTTTTTTTAACATTCTTCTATAGAAGTTGAAATGCAACAAATCCGAAATTTTTTTTCTTCCTTTAATAAATTTTTTTGGTTTGTTTATGCTTTTTTTAATTAATGATTGGAAAATCATTCATTGACTTTTTATAATGGATTCACCCATTTATAATTGAATAATCTTTAGTTGATAAATATATGTCAATGAACACAATATTATATTACAAAATATTCAAACAGAACTTTTTTAGAAAGGCTTAAACCAGTTTTTTCGTTCTTTAATGTAAAAGGCCCCTATTTTTTTCAAAGAAAAATGCACAAAGAACGTTACGATTGTTGACACACTGTTTTTCTTCAATTGAGATCGTCATTCGTTTTCACTTTTTTCGTAAACAAAATGTTTCGCAAAATGTAACAAAAAAAGAAGATCCCGAAACAAATTTGCTATTTGGTTTTTGGTTGTAAAAATGCAAAATCACTAATCTTCCAAAATATGATTTTGAATTTTAAATTGCTTGGCACTTTACCGGAGAATATTTTGTGTGCTCCTTTCCCTTTTTTATTAATGAATACAACGGCTCTTCCATTTTTTATAACTTACGTTTTTGAAATACAATTAAATCATTTTTAATTAACAATTTCATAACCCCGAACACAATTTTGTGTTGCATAAAAAATAAAATATTCAAAAACCTTTCTTTAATAAAAAATTTATAATCTTAAGGCAATTTTGTATACAACCATTAGTGCAAAAATTAGCGCATTTTTAAATAACAGATTTTATTTTTCTTTGTTGATGATCGCTGTTTGTTTCTATCGAAATGAAAAAAGATGCGTCAAAAAAGCAAAAGAAAAAGACATTACTAATAAAAAACTTTTTCCCATTTTTTGGGCGCAAAAACGCACCATTACTAATTTTTTCTGACAGTTTTTATTTTGAATATTTATGAGTTTCAATTTAAATATTAAAAAAAGCATTAATAAAAAAAGGCGACAACAAACGAAGCTATTTTCCCGAGAGAGTGACATTTTTTACCCTTTGAGAAAAGTGAATGCAAAAATTCTTACTCTGCTTTCTGGCTTTGCTTGATTTATTGTCTTTTATTCATTAAGTTATCACAGCCATAAAAATATCATTTAGCAACCACAAATATATAATTTAATATTTTTATTTTATAGTTCTGCCAAAAAATGAATTCAACAGAAATTGTAAGTTTTTATAAAATTAAAGTATATTTTTTTAATTATAATTTATTTTTAGGTAATTCCAATTTTAATGCGATGGAAAGTTTCAAAAGAAGAAATTCGTCTTAAACTTCAACGTCAAACAAAGTTATATAAAATGGTTCCACTTTTTCCTGGTGTTAAATATGGACTTGTAATTGAGCGAACAGATCAAAATGAAATTTTCGTTTCTTTATCATTTGAAATAGAACAATCAAAAGATATTAAAACTAAATTTAAAATTTCTTTTATTCCAGAAAATGTTTTTTTTCAAGTCAGAACCTATGGAAGAGTTTTCAAATATGATTTTCATAGATGGGGAGATACTAGTTGTACTATTGAAGAATTTTTTGATGATGGAAATATTTGTGAAATTTTTAATGCTTCAATTTTATTTAATTTAGAAAAACTTCGTCAACACTGTTTTGACTCAACAATGTTCTGGTTTTATATTTGAATGGATAAAAGAATCACCTTTTGTAAAAGATTTTGAAAGTTTGGATAAAAATATTCCTTCAAATTTATTAAATGCTTTTTGTTCTTCTTTAAATATTTAATTTTTGTTGATTTATTATTTTGTTACGTTTTTTTTTTGTTTGAAAAACATTTCGTGAAGATAAAAAAAGAAAAAATAATACCAAAATCTTTTTCATGGGCACTGCAAAATAAACTGAAATAATTAAGTATATGGATATTTTTGCAATTATTGCTTGGTTTATTTTTTTCATCACTATATATGTCAGTTAACTACTGTGAATCTTTTGTGAAGGTTTTTTAATCGATAATATGAATCGTTAAAAAACTAATATTAATAAGACAAATTGTATTTCAACGTTGCTATACTTTCGTCGGGATATTGTAAAAATTATGAAAAATAATTCACATCGTTAACATATTCTATTCGACGCAAAACAATCCCAATTTGACTATCCCTTTTTTTTTCGATTGCCCCATAAACAAAGCTAATACCACATATATGTTTATAAGAAAAAAAGCCAAAATAAACATTATTAAAAATTTTTATCAACAGCCAAAAACAAACGATAACAAAATAAAATATTAATCCAATTAAGCTTTTTGTGCTTTGATAGTGGCGGCACGTCCGGCACGCTTGATGACAGAGCTGTAAGGATTCAACTTCTTCATGAGAGAACGATTTTTGAGTGGATTTCCATGACGTTGTTTCTTGGCAACAATAGCTGTTAAAGGCTTTGGAACAATAGCCTTAAGAATTTCTTCAGATCTGAGAAGACGAGAAAGATCAGCATTTGTCATTTTAGGATGAGGAAGATGGAAACCTTTCTTAACATCAGATGTACGTGAGAAAGTTCCAAAGATTGAATCAAGTTTGCGGAAAGCACTTTCAGTCCATACAATAAGACGACCAACATGTCCACCAGGAGCCAATTTCAATAAATTCAAACGATCAACAGAAACAGTTGAAATTCCAGGAATATTGCGGAAAGATTGAACAAGACCACCATCATTATTGTAAATAACCAGAGGACCTTTCTTTTGTTTGTAACGACGATTACGACCTTTACCTTTACCAGCACGATAACGCTTTGAGTTATAAACCTATAAAATACAAACAGATTAAACCGTAAACCAAAATGCAAATTATGCTTACTTTTTCAATATCATCCCAGAGATTTGCAGCTTTAAGAAAAGCAACGGCTTCTTTGGTCTTCTTGAATCCTTCAATCTTGTCGCTAATAACAAATGGAACTTCATTCAATTTGTCAATAACATGACCACGAGACTGAATAAGAGCAGGAATGCCAGATGCAGCAATTGCAGAAGCAGCAGCATATCGTCTTTGAGCAACATTGACACGACGATGCCAACGGCGATAGGTTTTTGTTGGAGCAAACATACGGCCACCACGACACATATTACCAAAAGCACCTTGACCAGAACGATGTGTACCACCACCACGAACACGAGGAATACGAGCTACGGCACGACCAGTACCCCAAGATTCAGCAGAAGTTTGATGACCTTAATATGAATGTAATTAATATAAGATTAATAAAAAGAATAAAAATATACCAGCTTTGGTTGAAACAGCATAAGGTTGACGCTTGTTTTTGCGAAGTTGATCATGGATGAAGTTTACCAAATCAGGTCGAATTGGAGTGCTGTAGACAGCAGGAAGCTTGACTTGAGTACCAGTGGCTTCATTCTTTTCGCTATAAACAGTTATGAGTGGTCTTGCGGCCATTTTTACCTATAAAAGAAAAGTTGATTATCTTATATATCTTCCAATAAAAAAATGAAATTTTCACGCAAAAGGTCAGTTTAAACGAAAAAACTGAACACGATTATCATAATTAAACATTGCAACACAATATTACTGTTAAAATATAAAACAAAAGTATAAAATTAACAAAAAGAGCACAAGAAAAAAAACAAATATTATACAATGCTTTTTTCTATTCCATTTTTTTCAAGGCTGCAACGAAAGAAGGCAGCTGTGTGATGCTCAGTCGTCTCCCTCTATGTTGAATTTCACTGCGTAAGAAAAATGCGGGAGTTTTGAATTTTGTCATCTCTCATATTTTTTTTGCTGATTTTTGTGATCTCTTTTTTTTTTTGATTTTGTAGTTTTANAATATATTTTTGTAATAAAATTTTAAACTTTATCTGCAAAATTTGTCGTTTAAATGTTAAATGTAATAAAATATAAGGTTGCATGAAATTGCATTCTTTATACATCATTTAAAGTTATACTAATACAAATCTTTAATCGTATTCTAATATGATCGTATGTTGCTTAATCTTTCGCATTTATAAAAAAAACAACTAATTGAAATATTAATGGTTTAAAATCTACAATACAAAATTTACGCAACTGAATATCCTCAACACTATTAATGCAATGAATGCTTTACCAGCTTTAAAATATTCTTAAACAGAGACTGGATGCCATATTGTTTCTTTAAAAACAAGAGAATGGTAAATCCCATTTTTGCCGAGATACGGAATTCGTAGAAGTCATGATGCAAAAGCCAATCACTCTTTGCAAAAACTCTTTTTAAAGACAAAAATATCTAAATCCTTTCGAAGAATTGCTTCATTAACTTTCTTCTAAAAACTAATTTGTAAAAACGGTTGAGATTATTAGCAGCAAAATGCATAAAACAAAATTGCGTGCAGTCGATCTACAGTAATTTCTATCTCTTTTTTAATTAATTAATGAAAATGAATGAAACCTTACAAATAAAATTTTTTGGCTTTAAACAGTTTAATCAAGCGTATATTTTTCAATAAATTTGAAAGAAAAATGTGTTCTTCAATGACATTTGAAAACAAATATTTTACAATTAAAATTTATTTCCGCTGCATTTTTTGTTTGTATTTTCTGATTACGTTTTTTTTATAAAATATTTTTGAGTGACTTTTTATAATAAAGTGAATCTGCTTTAAATATTTATTAAAGCTTTTTAGCGGCGTGGGAAACCTTATTTAATGCTTTTATTTTAATAATCATTTTTATTTTTGCCCAATTTATTGGAAGAGGAGGGAGCATCTTCCACAAAAAAATAAATCTTTTAAAAACTGGCATTTATAATAAAAAGTTTTTAAATAAGAAGCTTTGTTCAAGTAATTTTATTTTTTGCGTGACTTTTTTTATAAAGACTAATTCTCTCTTTAAATTCAACGATTACTATTTTATGCAACTTTAAAGAAAAATAAACAGAGTAAAAAATAATAAAAGTTACTTTTAAGTCAAAAGTTATGAAAAACAATAATATTGGAAATTGAAAATGTTTGAATGCTTCTTTTTTAACACAAAAAACATTAAAAATATTTAAAAGCTAAACTTCTCTTACAGAAGCTTTTGATATTTATTTTATGACGTCTTATGAAGATTTTTTT
>CABFKP010000806.1:0-12385 GCA_901779475.1 Panagrolaimus davidi
CTTTAATCTTTTTCATGATTAACAGAAGCACAAACATTTAAAATTTAATAATGGCCGCAGCCACTTTTTTCAATATCAATCTAATGAATTTTAAATAACTATTAGATTTATCTGCAACCTGATATGAAAATTGTTTTCTTAATTTTAAGAACAATAAAAAATTCAAAGAAGCAAAAAAAACACTTTTTTCGATGCTTACAAAAAACGTGTAGTTAAAAGAAAATGGGATGCCAAAGAAAATTGGGAAAAAATGTAACTAAAATGTGGAAGAGAAATGTTTTTTTTTAATTTTCCCTCTAAAAAAGCAATAAACTGAACGTCTGGAGCAACTTAAAAGAAACAGATGAACGTACGAAAGTCTAAGAGCTGTCAAAATATCACATCGAACTTCAGTGTCTCTTTTTGCGTTCCATTGCTTGGCAAAAAATACAAAAAAAAGATAACAGAAAAAATGAGGGAACAGAGTTTCGAAATTTTTTTTGTCTGACCAGTCTTTTTTTTAGTTTTTGGAACGCAAAAAGAGACACTCTCTTTCCGAGATGTACGGAAATGAGATTACTTAACGGAACGGAAAACGGAAACGGAAATGGAATTTTAAAAATGAAAGGATTCCGTAAAAACGGAAACGTAATTTTTTCTTTAACTTTGTATTTTCGGCGCTCTAAAAAGTTTTATTTTTCCAAAACAAATTACCATCTTCTTTTTTTTGTTCGGAAATACAAAACATTTTTCCTTTTCGAAAGCCAAAGAGGGACAAACTTATGTACAAACAAAGTCAGAATTTTTTCCGTTTTCCGTTCATTTTTTAAACGGAATTCAAAAAACGAACGGAATTCCGTAAAAACGGAAACGGAATTCCGCACATCCCTGCTCTCTTTCAGTTGAGTTCGATAAAATATGACGACATACAAAATCGGAATTTTTGGAATTTTTAACGGCGGTCATAATTTTCCATTTGATTTTGTCCCTTTAGAGTGATATAAAGGATGTATGCCCACTTTCACATATCTGGATATCCTATTGTTGAATTATGATTGTGAACAAAACTTTTGTTGTTTCTTTCATTAATATTTAGTTTACGTGTTTTCCATATATGAGCTTTACATTGTCGTTTATTTTATATTTTGCTTCTTGAATCTAAATATTTTGTTATAGAAGCTATTTTAATGTGTTTTAAAATTAAAATGTTTGATAAAAGCTCAAATATTAAAAATAAATAATGTTAAGAACATTTAATTCTTTTGTAGTAGAAAATAGCTGTTCCCGGCATCGTAGTTGATACTTGAGATGGTTTTATAAAAATTAACAATTTTTATGAATAAAAAATAATTCTCAAAAATTAAAAAAAGCAATTTATGGAACATTTTTTGAGATAAAATTTACGGGGAAACGAACCATTTTTCCCAAAGATCACTGAAAAACAAAGGAAAGCTTTTTGGTGCAATGTTTTAAACGTTCATCACATTTTCAAAAGAAAACACCAACAAAATTTTTTTTTGATTTTTTTTTCTTTCAAAACATTAAAAAATATCTTCTTTTTACAACACGTTTTCTTTTGCAGGCGATTGAACAAATTTGATATTGTGGCAGTCTCACCTTTTTTTACTCTTTGAATTTTTTGTTTTTAAAAATTATAATTAAGTAAGTTTTAACAAAAATACAAAAAAATTTATTCCAGGATTGCCTGAGTTCATAAATTTCCAACAATGTTTCCACAAATGGAACCCGCTGGGAACGCTAATAACAAACACAGTACCTGGAAAAGTTTTCTCAAATAAAAGTTATAATTTTTTTAAATTCTTTTTTATCCAAAAAAAATTTTCTTTGTTTCCCGATTCTGAACGCAAATTCAATATAAAACGTTTATCGAAAAAAGCAATTTTTAACATACACCTTTTTTATAGGCCTTGAAGACGCTGAAACACAACTAACAGTTCTCGATAAAGGAAAATATATTTCAAAAACAATGAAAGTATTAAAATTTACAAAAATTTTGGATGATTTTATTGGATCTCGTTTTATACATTATTTAACAATTGACATTGAAGGATTTGAATATGGAATTTTGAGGGAATTAATTGGAGATGGAGAATTTGCAAAAGCTGGTATTGTCATCTGTCAAATTGATGCAGAATTACATAATCCAAAATTTCCAAATGCTCATCCTTCAATAAAACAGCTAAATCCAGTTCGATTTATTTTAGATTTCTTAGATAAACCTTCCCCGTATATCCCAATTTTTAATGTTCCATACTTGAAACATCCCCATCAAAAAGTTACTTTTGTTAATATTCTTAATCCAGAATGTCGGGAAGCGTTTAATATTGAATCATATTTTTCTAGAAAATAAATATTTCATAGTTTTAAGAAATTTGAAATTGTGTTGTCTCACAAATTTTTATTTAATTGTAATAAAGACAACAGTTTTAAAAGGCTTTTTTTTGTAAACTTGTATTTTTTTATGACATCTTTTTATTAATGTCATATCGCAACCATCGGCACCACGGGCAATGTGATTTAATCTGTTTTTAAACATTAAATCTTTTTACAAAGTTTAATGCGATTTCAAAAACAATAATAAAATATACAAAAATTAATTGTTTTAGATAACCGAAGTAATTTTCACAGCCGTCCATAAAAATGGATGAAAATGAACTTTTTTCTTTCATTTGACATGTTTTTTTCGGAGCAAAAATTTTACTACTGTTGTTGTTGGATGTAATCGAGGAAAGATTAAGTGCAAAAAAAGAACATCAAAAAAATGAAATTTTTTTTCTGTGGTTGTTCTGTTGACACATGTTACGATTCACTGCAGTCTTTTTAAACCAAAAAGCCATGTGTTTTTTTTTTTCAATAGCGTTGCTCTTTCGAAACATTTTTAAAAGAACAACAAAAAGTAATAACATTTGTAAGCGTCTCTATTTTTGGTTTTTAAAAAACGAGCAAAACAAAAATGGGAAAATGTAAAAGTCGACGTTGGAATTAGTCCCCTCTTTTTGTTTAGTCAAAAAATGGGTTGGCATTGTGTTCTTTTAGTTTTTTTTTTGTTGAAAAAACGAAAAAACTAGCAATATCTTTAACAACTGTGCCAGATCTTGTATTAACTTTTTATGCCTTTTCATATTTATATTATTAATCTGCATAAAAAATTGAATGCGATTGCAGAGAGTTCTGAAAAAAAATGTATTTAAAAAACTAATATGAGATCTGGCACAGTCGTAAAAGATAATGCTCATTTTTTCATTTTTTTTAACAAAAAAAGAAAAAGACACAATGCCAAAGCATTTTTTGACTGAACACCTGATTCCAACGTAAATACAAAAAACAGTACACCGTCGTTCATATTTTTCCTAATACATTGTATGTTTGTTCTAGTTAATCGATAAATGACGAAAACAATTACGAAAAAAAAACCTCTTAAATTTACATCTTTTTTAATGTTAAATTCATATTTTTAAAAAATGTTTCTTTTACTTTTTTTCAGAAAAAACAGCGACAATAACTTTAACATTTTTTGTAAAAAAATTAAAATTTTAAAATGTTTTAATTTATTTGTGCACAATTATCTAATGTTTGACAAGAATCTGCATATTCCTGTAAAGTTAAAGCATTTGATTTACAAAACAGCGTTGTTGAAACAAGTGTCAAATTTACATCCCTCCATTTTCCATATGTAACAATTTGTGCAACAGTTTCAGTATCATCATAAAAGCTATCCGGTTCCGCGGATAACCAATTTCGATATTGACAATCTGTTCTTCCATCAGCCCATTCATAAATTCTTGAAGGTTTTGCTGCTGCTGTTGGAAGATATAATCCTATTGTTGTAATTGTATTTTCCATAATTGCTAAAAAGACAAAAATATAAAAAAAAGAAGACAAAAATTTTCAAGTCAAAATTTTGATATCAAAAAACTGGAGATTTGATTTGCAAAAAATCAAAATTTCGATTTTTGATTACTTCAAATATGTCAATTAAAAAACATACTTATAAAAAAATCATTTTCGCCTTCAGAACAAATTGAAACAGGATAACTTTTTGAATAAAATGCTTGACAATTTTGTATAAATGTTGCCATATTTGTTGGAGGAGATGAAGTAATTTTAAAATAGCAATATTGTTCTTCATTGTTGTTGTATACAAACATTTCTGTTGGAGGTGATGTTGGGGCACAATAAAATTGTGAACGATTTTGTGGTGGAAAAATGCATTTGCTTCCATCAAAACTGGCATTAAAAAAGGAGGAATATTCATCACATTTTTCTTCCTTAAAACAAGTTTTTTTAGATAAAATTTATCCCACATCAGATCCAAAAAAAGATGCTCGCAACATGCTGCAAAAAATGCGCTTTTTGAGAAAGAGAAGTCAAAAGAGCGGCTTTTTTGGTTGCAGGTTGCGCGCAGTCCACTTTCTTTTTTTCTTTGAATGGGGCTGCCGTGATTAACATAGGGAGTAATTTTTTAAATTCTTATATAATTAAAATATATCATATATCTTATGATAACAATAGGACGTATTTTCAAAAATTTTATAAAAAATAAAATCCTTTTTCTTACCGTAACTGCAATACTACATTGAGTGATATCATCTGTTGACCCCTGCGGGCATGAACTATTTAAATATGCATTTGAATAAACAAGTTTATCAGTTTCTGTCAAATTCAAGTCCCCAAAATCTGTATCTGCAGTTCTATCAAAAATATAAAAATTACATGCAGAAATATTTGTAACAATATTTCTAACATTTATTAAAAGTGTACAATCTGAATTTAAATAATCAAATCCAATACATTCTGTATTTGTTACACATTGTTCTGCACATCCATCTTCATCTGTAACACCTGAAGAAGTTGTCGAAGGTTCAGCTAATATATCATATCCAATTAAATGTACAAAATTTGTTGTTGCAAAAGCGTTATAAAATAAATATAAAATTATTATTAAACAAATTTTTATTGTTTCAAACATTTTAAATGCAACTGTGGTTGCCAAAGTTGAATTTTCGACTAAAGTTTTTTGTGTTTACATTTTTTATGAAACAAATGCAACATTTTTTTACTATTATTGGAATGCACTTTTTTGAAAATAATATAAACCAGAATCTGTAACTTATAGCAACGACCAGGGTGGTTTGATGTGGGAACAAAAAAGAATACAGAAAAAATGAAATTTAATATTTATGCCATTCATAAAATAAATTTAAAATTGTCATTTTAAAAATAATGTTCATTGATGTGTTTGTTTTCATGTTGTTGTTTTTTCAATGATAGACAGAAAAATATTTGCCATTTAAATTCCATTTTATAAATTTAAATTTTTCTGTAGAGTTGAGAAAATTAGGGTGACGATATTTCCAGCTTTATCAATCCAAACGGACCCGTATCGAACACAATGAACGTGTCCAAAATAGCTTAGTGTATTATCGTTGCGACCATTTCTTTAACTTAGATGCCAAATGTTTATTTTTGGGATTAAATTTTGGGTAACAAAAATGCTACAAGTTTTTATAAAGAAAAAAACGCAGATTTTTAATAAAAATAAACAAATTTGGATCTACTTTAAATGAAAAAAATATGATTGTTTTTGATCCCGCCTTTATAATTTTATTTGTTTAAAAAATGAATAAATGCCAAATTCCTCTTAGAAAATATATCTTGATTAAAAATATGCAATCGGTTTTTGGAGCTGATGTTTCATTTTTGATTTGCCCCGCACCTTAAATTTTGTATGGTAACTGACAATTCAAAAAAATTTTTTTTTTACTTGCGTTTTTTCTTCCTTAAAACCTGATAAAAATTAAAAAACAAAATAATGATAAAGTATTTTTTAGAACTTAATTTTTATTTATTGAAAGAAGTATGATGTATGTTTTATATATTTCATTTGCACTGGGAAAAAATACCGTGATTTTTAATCTTATCAATTCTGAAAAAAAAATTCAAGCAAGTATCAAACAATGAACGCACGTTTTTGGCGATTATATATTATTATGTGAGTTAAGTTAAGACAAGACCAAAAATTGATTTTTTTATTCTGTCAAGGCAAGTACACAAAATTTTGCCAAAAAAAGAAAAAAGTTTGTTTTATCTTTCTCTTCTTTTACACAAATATGCGACTGATGGACTTGCTTTTTGAGATGCAGCATGAGAAAAACTAAAAATGTCTCTTTTAATTATCGGAGTTGCAATGTATGATTGATTTTCTCGTGCCAGTAATGAGAAAATCATTCAAATAAACATGCGACCGCTTGTGAGATTTCCGGTGACTGAGAGACTCTTACTCTTTTTTTTAAATCTTCGGAGGTTTCCCACCCTTGCTATCTCCGGAGATTTAAATCTTTTCAATTATTCATCTTTTTGCAATATGTTTTGGCTTTTAAAATTCATTTTCCATTATAAACATTTTTCATTACATTCATTTTCCTTCTAAAATTTGTGTAACGTTTTAACAAAAAAAAATAATTTTAGTTAAAAAAATGGAAACATCATCTTCTTCACCTTCTGATATTTTAATGAGATGTTATTCCAACAATGCTTCCTTCCGTTCCACATATTGTCGCCAAGAATTTCCTTTTCGTAATACATTAATTTGTTATATTACAAATTATCCGGCATCTTCAAAATTGTATCAAAAAATGATTCAAAGTTGCAAACATTTTTCCATCAAAAATCCTATCATTATTGTTAAAAATTTACGTTTCTCCCTTGGATATGAAGGGTGGTATGCTGAAGGGAGTCGCCCTTCAAAGGATCGTCCAAATGACAGATCAGTCTTTTTTAATGAAATTGCAAGCAAAATATGGATCACTGATTCATTGGAAGTATGGGTGCGTACTTCAGATTGGCCAGTAGTTACATCTCTCGTGCCACAAATTTATCAATGTAATGCAACGTCAATACATATTTCAAACCAGATGTTTTCTTTCAATGATTTAATGGTTATTGCTTCAAAATGTGAAATGCTTTATTTATCAAATGTTGTTATAATGAACAATAATGAGATTGTTCCTGAAAAAGAAGAAGCTGCCGTTTCATTAGAAGCTCTTTTTAAAGCCCTTCCGAATGTAAAATTTTTTAGATAGTAGGTATCTTTTTAAAAAATCAATTTTTACCAATTATTTTTTAGTTATTTACCTAAAAATTCAGTAAATATTATTACAGCCAAAACCGCTGAACAATTGTTTAAAATTCCACATTTTTTATGCCTTGATAGATTTGAAATGAATGAAATTCCTGGATGTTTTGACATTAAGAGTTTTTATGGTCATATTAAAGTAAGATTTAAAAAATGTATTTTGTATAAAATTATTTGCCCAAACTTTTAGAAAAATAAGAAAACATTAATTTTTCTTGATTTTTCTGATCAAATCCCTGATGAATATGAAACTCGACTTCAAACAATTGTTGAAGAAATTCTTGGAACTGAAAATCGTGAATACAAAGTACCAAGGATTTATTTTTCAGGGATCACAGATTCTTTCGATGATAAAATGCGTGACCTTTATAACCAAAATTAAATCAATTTAATACATTTTTTATAAATAGCTATATCTGTGTTTTTTTTCAAATATACAGAAAGAAAAGTGAAAATTTCATGCTCGTTTTTTCTTCGAAAAACTACCAAAAATTTTTTCTGCATTTAAAAAAAAATGTTTTTGTGTAAAAGATATTTTCGTTTTTTTTGTTTGATTTTCATAAAGTTTATAAAAAAGCTGTTTCTGCAATTTTTAGAACAAAACAAAAGTACAGTCGAACCTCGATCTTTGGAATAGTAGTTATATATTTTTGTTCATTTTTTTGCCTAACGCTACCGCAATTTAGTAGATGCCTGAAATTGGAGTAGAAATCAGGGATGAAAAATCCAGCCGAAAAGTGCGGCCGGCCGCGGTTGGCCTCGTTAAATTTAAAAAAATTTTTTTAAACTAAAATTTCTTCGTTTTTCCCCTTAAATTCGTTTTCGATTTTTTTTAATTTTGTTTTTTCATTTTTTTCTGTTAAAATATTGCGGCCGAAACCCAACGGCCTCAGCCTGCCGGCCGGATTTTCATCCCTGGAAGAAATTGATCAAACAAAAAAATTTTGGAGCAAAATATTTAACAAAAATTTTCATTATGTGGCAAAGTGTTTGCAAATGACAATAAACCTTTTGCTTGCAAATTTTTTTTATCGACGATTTTTTTGTTGAATAAACTTTGATTGTTTAGAAATTCTTATCTTTTACAACTGTTAGATATCTTTTATTGTGGACAAATATTTTTTACTCGAATAATGAAATTACGAAGTTCTAAAGAAACATCTTTTTCAATTTTGCTTCCAACAACTCGAAAAAGAAAAGCAGAAGAAAACAAGTTAATAGAAGTTCCTTCAAAGAAGAAGACTCGATTCTATGATTCTTATTATCGTCAAAATTGGTCATTACGTGATTCATTAATTCATTATATTACACAAAATCCATCTTCTGCAAAAGTATATCAAAAAATAATTCAATCATGCAAATATTTTTTCTTTAAAAATCCTATTCTCATTGTTTCTGATTTATCTTTGGTATATGAAAATGAATGGCAAACATTTTTCAACAAAAAACTTGTTAATTTTAAGGATATTACTTGTAAAATTTGGATAACTAATGAAATAAATATTATCGATGAAATTGGAGAAGAAATTGATCATAATTTTTTGGCATCTTTAATCCCGAAAATTTATCAAAGTGATGTAAAAACATTTAATTTATGTGATCAAAATCTCTTTTTTGATGAACTTATTTTTCTTGCTTCAAATGCTGAAACAATTCGATTCGATGGTGGCAGTGAAAGAACTTTTGAAGATCCAACTTCTATTATCAAAAATGCTGATGGCTCTTTTTCTCCATTAGAAAAAATATTTGCAGCCCTTCCAAAAGTTAAAAAATTTTATTAGTGAGTTTATTAAAAAATGAATATGAAAAAAAATTTGTCATTTTTTTAATAAAAAAAAATTTCTTTTAAGCACTCCTCCCTCTGATGATTTTATTACAACAAATACAGTAAAAGAATTGTTGAAAATTTCACATTTCTCAAATCTTGATTATTTTAGAATGGTTTTTATTCCAGTATCTTTTGATATCGAAACTTTTTACGATTATATTAAGGTATTAATGTTTTATTTCTATTTTTTTTACAATAATTATCTTTTTAGGGGAATAAAAAGACAAGAATTTATCTTCTTTTTTCTCCTGATATTTCTGAAGCATATAAAACTCGACTTCAAACAATTGTTAATGAAATTCTTCAAACCCAAACTCGTGATTTTAAAGTACCGTACATTTCGTTTGATGGATCTGTCATCGAAGATGATGAATTATTATGGGATCTGTTTTTGGAAAATAAATAGGCTTTTTGATTGTTTCTTTTTTTACATTTGTTTGAAATTGAATAAACTAAATTTCATGTTTCATTGAAAGTGCTCCATTTTTGATACAATAAAAAACCTTTTTTTTTAACCATTTATTTAATATAGCAAAATTAGGGATTGTCCAGATCTTACGTAAGCAATATTCCAGAAATTCAGAAACCCACTACCGTAAGAATTTTCCTCTGATCTTATGCCGAACAACAAAGCCGCATTAGATTTGGCTTACCCCCAACCACCCATAAAACTACTTACGTAAGATCTGGACAATCCCTTAGAAAAAAAAATTTCATTTTAAGAGTTTAAAAAATTCAAAGCAGTCAAAACTCAAATTTGTTTTTATGTTTACATTCATCGAACAAACAACAAAAGGCTAAATTTGTAAATGACTGCTGCAGTTGTGAACAAAAAAAATGGTGTTAAAACATTACGAAAAAAGTAAGAAATGTCAAAAAAAAGCACTGTTGCCGATGGTGCCAGCATTCCCGCGTCCGCATTTTTTTACTTTTTACTATTTAATATTTTTTATTTCTGCTTAATACATTATTTTGCCAATTTGATGCCTCACATTTTAAGATCATAATCATTGCATTATCATTAATATTGACCTCAAAATTTAAAGAAATCTAGATGGAAAAAGAGTGCTTTTTGGCGACGGCACCAATAACGAATTTTTTTATTATTCTTTCTTTAAATTCTGAGGTCAGTATTATTGATAATTGTTTTCTTTCCTGGAATTGATCGTGAAAGATATAACAAGCTTCAACGTATTTAATCACAGTGCTTTCAAATTTTAAATTATTTTTGATGTGTCTTTTTTTATTTTAGATAAAAAATTATTGAAAATGACTTTTAGATAGAAATTTTTACGAGTGATTTCTAAGATATGTGTTGAAGAAAAATGAGAGTTCGAGAAATACCATATATTAATAAATGTGTTTGCAGTTTTTTTTTTCTCATAAATTTGAATAAATTGGTCATTTTAAATGAAATCTTCCTTTGTCTTTTACATCAAATTAATTCTTATAACATTTTTATATTTTTTGCGATTATTTTCATTAACAAAAAAATCACTGATAAAAATAGAAAAGCCTAAAATTAAATTGTAGAAAATTGATTCATTTTTTTACTTTTCATCATTATTGGTTATCTTTATTATGACGACAACGGTGAATAGGGTGGTTGTTATAATTAACAAATCTTGATATAAACATAAATAAACTTATTTTTTATTCAAAACTGTGGCAATTTTTTTTAAAACAAAAATAAAATATTCAAACAATTTTTTTTGTTTTAAAAAAGAAAAAGGCAACTGCAGATTTTGCAACGCATTTTTTCAAATAGTTGCAAATGGACCCATTCATTTTTCCCTTTTTTTATGTTGATTTATTCCAGAAATGAGAAAGAGAGACGAAAAATGAAAACAAAAAAATAAATCGATATTAGCACACGGTGTGACGTTTATTGCGCTTTAAAAATGGTTTTTTGAAAGCCAGAACTTTTTCACCAGGTCAGATAAAAAAATTCTGTCTTAACATTTTGTATAACTCAATGAGACGAGCAAAATGTTAAAACGAAATTTTTATATCTGATCTGGTGAAAACGTTTTGGCTTTTTAAAGACAGTTTTTAGAGAGCAAAAAACAGCACGATGTGCACCATATGTCTCCCTTTTCATTCGAAGCTAAAATAGTTTTTTTGCAGTGCATCGATGAGCAAAAATTTTGTCGTTTCTGTTTTACAAATGTTTAACGTCAAACACAGTTTTTCAAAGGCATAAAAAAATAACAAAATTAGTAAAAAAAACGTTACTTTGAAGTTTTGAATATTTTACTTTTTGTGTTTACTTTTATAAATGTTTTGTATTATTTACAAATTTATCAAATTATAAAAATTATTTTAACCAATTTTTTATTTTTTAAAAGGCTGCTGATAAATAATGCGCCAATTTTGAAGCCTCATGTTTTTTTATAGTTCAACTAAAAGTGAAAAGATAAAAAAGATTCATCAACAATAATCATAAAAAGTATGGAAATTCATTAATTACCGAAATTGTGTTTTGAATTTCCATACTTTACTGTTTTAATTTTTCGATTTAATGTTTATCTTTATTTTTACGAGTTTCATTGACATTTAAAATCGCTTTAAAAAGCTTTTTTTGAAACATAAAAAAAGAAAAACGAAAATGTTGAAATTCCATAAATACGCATAAACCTTTTTGTCTCTCTTTTTGATTCATTTTTGCTGCAATTTTTAAAGCACCATTTTTTACTTCACAAAAATTTCATTTTTTCTCTTTTTATATAAAAATGACTTTAAAAAAAACCTAATTATAAATTTTTGAAGATTTTATTTTTTTGTGTAAACTGTTTTTAACGAATTTTATATTAAATAAGCATTTTAAATAAAAAACTTAAATGAATTAAATTAAACAAAAATTAATCATAATTGCTCCATTAATAATAAAAAACTAAATTTTTAATAAGTCATGATAGTTGTTTTTTGGAAAAATTTTTTCATCACTGTAAAACACCCAAATCATTTAGAAACAACAATACAAACAATATTCATCATTTTAAAGGTATTTCTTTTTCTTACTTACCATTTCGCCCATCAACAGAAACAATGGTAAAACTAGGGGGTCCAAACCGATAAAAAGGTTCGACTTGGCCACACTTAACTCTCCAAATTTCGCCAATATAATTGTTTCTGACCCAGCCTTTAAAATTTTATTCGTTTAAAAAATGAAAAAATGCCAAAGGTCCCCTAAAAAATATATCTTGATTTATGCAATCATTTTTTGGAGCTGACGTTCCATTTTTGGTTTGCCCCGCACCTTAAATTTTGTTATGGTAATTGTCAATCCAAATAAAAAAAATTTTTTTCTTGTGCTTTTTTTTCTTAAAAACCAATAAAAATTAAAAAACATAATAGTGACAAAGTATTTTTTAGAACTTAATTTTTATTAGTTGAAAAAGTATGAGATGGAAAAATAACGT